>BPTQ01000001.1:43991776-44002523 GCA_019973895.1 Chrysanthemum seticuspe
TATGAGTAAATTCAACTGTGTTTTACCATAACAGTTTCAAATATTGATTTACCTAAATAAAAGATTAATGGAAATCTTTTACAAATACAATTCAAACTTTTGAAAGGTAAAATTATATATTACTTTACTGTAACACCAGAAACCAATAAATAGTTTTGAACAGAAATTATATATTTCAAGATTTACACTGCAAATGAACCGCATGTAAACAAATATATGTTTACGATTTAAAACTGCATTGGCAATAAATTACTTAGTGTAATCAACAAGTACAGGTTGGAAACATAAAATAAAGCAATGCAATGATGCTCACATGTGCTTACCGCAATTATACTACGTACGCTTCACCTTTCTTTCTTAAATACCTCTGCCCAAGTCACAAACAACAGGCTATTCAAAGAAACCCATAATGGTACAAGCTACATGAGTGACGGAGATATTTTTCTGATACCCGACGCCGGGTTAAATTTAACGTTGTACCACAGTTCACAACCCGAACCGAGTTGCACAACCACATTGCTTTTCTTTCTTTTCTCTTTGTATCCGGGTTTAAAGAAACAATTATGAACTTGTACTGTAGTCCTCGTACATCTTGTTATAAAAGGTCCAAAAATAAAGTTCAAGATTAAACAGAAAGTTCATACCCAAAGAAACTTATCGGACAACAAACACTGAACCCGTCTCCATAAATTCTTTCTTTCCACTTCGCATGCATCATATTAACGCCATTCGTGTACACTCGTAGTAACGTAACGAAATAAAATACAAAGGTTGGACATGAACAACTAATGTGATTCATTAAATAACGGTTACGTCAAAATTTAGCATTTGTATATAAACAAATGTACGCCAAGTAAACGTCACATTTAGAACTTTATATATTAAAGACAAGTTTTGATAAATAACCAAAGACCACAATGTCATTTCATTATATATTAAAATGGAAAGTTTTCAAACTTAACATAAACATTTTCTAAAGGTAATTAGAAAATAAATCCATTTAGTTATAAACTTTGACAATACCATTTTGTGTCAACTTAAATGAGTATATACACATTTATATACTTACTAGTGGAAATGTTGTAATTTTTATTCATATCGAACTTTGGAAAATAAAACCCTATAGATGTCAATGTAAAAAGGTATATACACTTTGTATACTTACAAGTAAACTATATTAATAATTTTTACAAACTTATGTATAATGTTAATACAAGTATATCGAACCATTTTAAGTATGTAATACTTAAAACAATGAACTAAAACATTTCCCTCCTTATCTAGGTCGCGTGTCGGTGCCGCTCCACAACAATCACTAATCCCACATTTTGGATTGCACATTTGCTAAGGTGAGTTTCATAGCCCCACTTTTACTTGATAAACCGTTTTATACGTTTTGGGGTGAGAAATATGCAAAACCTTTTCATGGACCAAAACTATTACATTATTACTATTACGTAGTTTAGCCTAAGCCCTTATGTCTCTAAAGAATTCCCTTTTTCATGAACCGTCAATTCCCCATTGGGAAACGCGAATGTTATAAATAGATCTATTGAGGGTGACTCCTCCGTTTGGTTGGCCATGCTTAGGCCAAGGCGAAACGTATACCATGTCGGAATCAAGTGTTGAGGGACAAAACACTTGCTATGGGCCCCTATATTGTATGACATCTTTTAGCATACAGAAACTGTCGTAGTATCGGTTTCATGAACTTAGAGCTAACGTAATAGACATTCATATCTATATCATTATATTTGTTGTAATGATTATATGACTTTGCTTATGGTCCAACTTTCTATTTTAACTTAAACCTATGAACTCACCAGCTTTTAGCTGACCTTTTTAGCATATTTTCTCAGGTGTTTAATTGTGAACATGGATGCAAGGCAAGAAGCGGATAAATGGTCGTAGTAGTATTAAAGAAGTGTTTTTACACAAAAATGATGGTTTTACATTGGGACCACTAAAACTAATGGGATGTGCCCATTTATCTAAACAATGTTGTAAGATAATGTTTTAAAATGTTTTATGGAATTAAACGGAGTGTGTATTCTGTTCTTTATTACTTGTGTTATGATCCACCAATCCCGTAACGCTCCCGAATAACACGTATGCTTCCGCTAAACAAAATTTGGGGGTGTTACAGATTGGCATCAGAGCCAAGGTTATAGAGAACTAGGTACATATAAACCCTAAACTATAACTAATTTTCACCAAAAACATCATACTACGACCACCGACTGCCACTTGCCTTACTTGCCATTTTACTTAGAGTTTATTTAAATAGGATTACATGTTTTATTTCCTATTTACTTATGCACTATTTCATATTCATTATGAGCATATTTTTCCACATACTTACACATATGCACCGTCATGTCACAGACCATGCCTTCACCAGCCTTCCCTCACGATGTTCAGGAGGACATCCTACTAGCTCACTCACCTACCATCCGTCAGCTTGCACACTTAGCCACTGATCCGTATATTCAGGCCACATTAGCAGCTCAGCCAGTTATTGCACCTACTCCATCTATACCTACCCTTACCACCACTCCATCAGCTTTGTTGACGCGCAGGCAAAAACCCCGCATGATTGTGAGAGTACCTGGATATCAAGAGCGGTATTCATTTGTGCCTGCACTAGCTTCTCAGATGACCCGCGCTGCTTACATGGGTCCTTCTTCTACTTCAGAGTCACTGACACCATCACCTACTGAGTCACCACCTCATCAGAGACTCCGGAGATCTACTGATTCCTACTCAGAGGAAGACCCGGAAGAAGATCCGGAAGAGGATCCTGAGGAGGAACTACCAGAGCCTATGCCGACTGAGAGTGTCCCTGGACATATTAGCACATCAGCAGATATGGATACACTGGGTCTGGAGATTGTCCAGAGTATTCGAGAGATAGGACAGAGCTCCAGGATGGCTCAGAGGTTAGGCGAGGACATGGATATTGATGCACCATTTGGATTAGGATAGAGAGCTGCTTTCCTCTATAGTCAGGAGGAGAGTGGTATGGCTACTTGGAGGGATATTGATTGTGTGATCAGTTCTGTACCACATATCGCGAGCCCGAGCTACAGTCCGTCATCACCTTCATTCATACCGTCTGCAGCAGACATGGAGCGCCTTGCTCGCGCCACTAGACAGCTTGAGACCATTGAAGAAGCTGCACCGGTTGAGGCACAGTCAGTACCAGATCTATCAGGATCTCCAGATGATGAGCTAACTCTCACTGAGAGAGTGTTGATTCAGTTAGATTCTCATGAGACTCTGCTAGGAGTCCATACTGATCAGCTAGAGAGAGTCGATCCAACACGCTTGCAAGCTTGCGAGCAGCGTGTTGAGGGTTTAGACCGAGTTACTGATGTATTGTTTGAGAGCATAGAGCTCGAGAGACACGAGCGGATTCGACTGGGTCTTAGGGTTGAGACTTAGGTTGAGGACGTCAGAGAGTTGGACAGCAGAGCACGAGCCTTAGGCAAAGGTCAGACCCAGATGCACGGACGACTAGAGGAGCTAGAGCGCGTCCAGTGGATTACGGGAGATACTGTCAGAGAAGGATGGCAGAGGACTACTGGTTTAGAGTCTATGTTAGCATCTCAGATGAGACGTATCACGAGTTTGGAGGATACGCAGCGAGAGTTGATTGCCACCATTGAGCGACTACGTACCGAGCGTAGACATCTTTAGATATGACTTCGTGATGTATCATACTAAACTGAATTATAACAGTTAGTGTTGGGTATTACTCTTGTACTTCAGTTGTATTTCCGTTGTATTTCGGTCGTATTCCATCTAGTATCTCATCATGTACTGTAGGAACCTTGTAACCGAAGTTCTATCTATGTCAAACTTATTTTCCTATCCAATTGTCTCTTCTTTTATAGATTGCTCATATGATCTATCTGCGATATTTACACTATTACTTGGCACTTACCTTCACTAAAAGGTTATATATCTTATCACCTTACCTACTGCAGAAATGCCGCCAAAACGAAGATCAAAATGTACCAACCCTGGTGGAGCTTCCAATGCTCCAATTCCAGCGAGAGTCACTCGCAACCAAGCTGCAAACGCTGCTATTCCAAACAAAGTCACACACGAACAGACTGCTGAAGCCACTACTCCTGCTAGGGCTACTCCAATCCAACCTATCATGAATCAAGCCATGATTGACCAACTAGTCAATGAGCGAGTAAACGCCGCTTTGGCTACAGCAAACCACTCGTCTACTAATGCTGGAACTTCGAGACCACCCACTCACAGCCGCACTTGTACTTATCAAGACTTTCGTAATGCTATGACTGGAGGCTTTAGTGGAACCGAAGGAGCTGTCGGTCTGACTAGATGGATCGAAAAGCTCGAGACTGTGTTCCGAATCTGCAATTGTGAAGAAGAGTCTAAGGTTAAGTATGCATCATTCACTTTCACGGATGCTACCTTGACCTGGTGGAACAACTTTCTGAAATCTGCTAGTATCGATGTTGCCTATGCCATGCCATGGGAGAACTTCAAGGAAATGGTACTTCGAAAGTACTGTACTCGTAATGAGATTAAGAAGCTCGAGCATGAGTTTTGGAACCTCAAGGTTCAAGGCACCAATATGGCTGCTTATAATCAGCGATTTCAAGAACTAGCCTTATTGTGTCCTGAAATGGTTCCCACTGAGACTCGATTGTTAGAGAGATAAATCGGAGGACTGCCCCAACCTATCAAGGGCAATGTCACCACTTCTAAGGCTGCTGATCTTCATGAAACAATCGAAGTAGCCAACAAACTCATGGACCAAGTGATTTAGGATTCCATGGACAAAGTGGTTGACAATAAGAGGAAATGGGACGACCATTCTCAAGGCTACAACAACAATGAATACCGTGGCAACAACAGTAGGAACAACAACAACAATCAAAGCAAGAGGCAAAATGTTGCTAGAGCTTATGCAGCGGGTGTTGGGGAAAGGAAACCGTACTCAGGGACTGCACCATTGTGTAATCGATGCACACTGCATCACAAGGGGCAATGTACAGTCTAGTGCCATAGCTGTTAGAAAATCGGACACTTAACCAGGAACTGCAGGTCCAAATCATTGGCGACAGTTCAAACAGCTCCAGCTCAGGACCCAAAAGCTAATATAACTTGCTTTGGTTGTGGCGAAAAAGGGCATTATAAGAATGAATGCCGAAAGACCAGAAACCAAGGCCATGGAGGAAATCAAGGAAACCGAGGAAATCCAGGAAGCCATGGGAATGGCAGGATTCAGGGTAATGTTGGACAGTCGAGTAATCAGGGAAATGGCGAAGGGGCTCGTGGGAGAGTCTATGCTGTAACCAAAGTAGAAGCTCAGGAAGACCCGAATGTTGTGACGGGTACGTTCCTTATAAATAACCGTTATGCATCCATATTGTTTGATACGGGAGCCGATAGGAGTTTTGTTTCTAATACATTTAGTTCACTACTCGATATTGCCCCAACTGCATTAGGAAATGCATATAATGTGGAACTAGCTAACGGTAACGTAGAAAGGGTAGATACCATCATAAGAGGTTGCACCCTTAACCTATTAAACCACCCATTTAATATCGACTTAATACCAGTAGCATTGGGTAGTTTCGATGTCATCGTCGGAATGGATTGGTTAGCAAAATATCATGCTGCCATCATTTGTGACGAGAAGCTCGTCCAATTACCCTATGGAGAAGAAGTCGTAACAATAGAACGGGACAGAAGTGATAGAAGAAGCGTTTCAAGACTGCATGTCATTTCCTGTACCAAGGTGTTAAGGTGTATCGAGGAAGGATGTCACATCTTCCTAGCCCAAGTCACTGGAAAGGACGAAAAAGAAAAGGAAGAAAAACGTCTGGAAGACGTGCCAATAGTAAGGGAATTTCCTGAAGTCTTTCCCGAAGATTTGCCAGGACTCCCGTCGACCCGACAGGTTGAATTTCAGATCGATTTAGTGCCTGGTGCCGCACCAGTGGCAAGAGCACCTTATCGATTAGCTCCAACGGAACTCCAGGAGTTGTCAAACCAGTTGTCGGAACTTGCGGAAAAAGGGTTCATTAGACCGAGCTCATCACCATGGGGAGCACCGGTCTTATTCGTCAAAAAGAAGGACAGAACTTTCAGAATGTGCATTGACTATCGTGAATTGAATAAACTAACCATTAAGAACCGCTACCCACTACCGAGAATCGATGACTTATTCGATTAACTTCAAGGTTCAAGCGTTTATTCAAAAATCGACTTAAGATCCGGATACCATCAACTAAGAGTTCGGGAAGAAGACATTCCCAAAACCGCCTTCAGAAATCGTTATGGACATTACGAGTTCCAAGTCATGCCTTTTGGGTTAACCAATGCACCAGCTGTGTTCATGGACCTCATGAACCGAGTGTGTAAACCCTACTTGGATAAATTTGTGATCGTATTCATTGACGATATCCTAATTTATTCCAAGAGTGTGAAAGAACACGAAGAGCATCTTAGATTGATCTTGGAATTGTTGAAGAAGGAGGAACTGTATGCGAAGTTCTCGAAGTGTGAGTTTTGGATATCTACTGTGCAATTCCTAGGTCATGTAATCGACAGTCAGGGTATTCATGTAGATCCCGCTAAGATCGAGTCGATAAAGGATTGGGCGACACCCACAACTCCTACTGAAATACGCCAATTCTTAGGACTCGCTGGATACTACAGAAGATTCATTGAAGGTTTCTCAAAGATTGCCAAATCTTTAACCAAGCTAACCCAGAAAAACACCAAGTTTGACTGGGGAGAAAAAGAAGAAGAAGCTTTTCAACTCCTTAAAGAAAAGTTGTGTAGTGCACCCATTCTGGCCTTACCGGAAGGTAGTGAAGACTTTGTTGTTTATTGCGACGCTTCACACAAGGGGCTAGGAGCGGTGTTAATGCAAAAAGAGAAAGTGATAGCATATGCCTCTCGCCAGTTGAAGACTCATGAGAAAAACTACACGACACACGACTTGGAGTTAGGATCAGTTGTGTTCGCACTCAGAATTTGGAGACACTACTTGTATGGCACGAAGTGTGTCGTATACACCGATCAAAAAAGCCTACAACACATTTTGGATCAGAAAGAACTGAACATGAGATAACGCCGATGGTTGGAATTACTCAGTGATTACGACTGCGAGATCCGTTACCATCCGGGTAAAGCGAATGTAGTTGCTGATGCCCTCAGTAGGAAAGAGCGACCAAAACCTCTTAGAGTCAGATCCTTGGGTATGACAATTAGTTCACCTCTTCCAACCAAGATTCTTGAGGCTCAATTAGAAGCACTCGAGGAGGAAAATCGTCCGAATGAGAATCTTTACGGAATGCCAGAAAGTGAAAATGGATTAGTGAAAAGGTCGGATGGAACTTTGTGTTTCAAAGAGCGAAGTTGGATACCACTCTACGGAGGAATTCGCGACATTATTATGCACGAATCCCACAAGTCTAAATACTCCATACACCCAGGATCCGACAAAATGTACCTTGATCTGAAGAAATTATACTGGTGGCCAAACATGAAAGCCGACATTGCAACATATGTCAGTCGGTGTTTAACCTGTTCAAAGGTTAAAGCTGAACATCAGAGACCCTCAGGTCTACTAGTACAACCCGAAATCCCCGAGTGGAAATGGGAACGTATAACAATGGACTTTATCACTAAGTTACCTAAAACCTCTAAAGGCTACGACACTATTTGGGTAATAGTTGACCGTCTCACCAAATCAGCACATTTTCTACCAATGAAAGAAAGTGATGGAATGGAAAAACTTGCACAACTATACCTGAAGGAGATCATCGCACGTCATGGTGTACCAATCTCCATCATCTCAGACAGGGATAGCCGTTTCACCTCGAATTTCTGGAAATCACTTCAAGATGCTTTAGGGTCTAACCTCGACATGAGCACCGCTTATCACCCTCAGACCGATGGACAAAGCGAGAGAACCATTCAAACACTGGAGGACATGCTAAGAGCATGCGTGATAGACTTTAGAAATGGCTGGGATAAGCACTTGCCATTAGCTGAATTTTCTTACAATAACAGCTATCACACAAGTATCAACGCCGCACCATATGAAGCACTCTATGGTCGGAAGTGTAGATCACCTGTGTGTTGGGCCGAAGTAGGAGAAAGTCAACTTACTGGACCGGAGTTAATCCAAGAAACTACCGAGAAGATTGTACAAATCAAAAACCGACTACAAGCAGCTCGTGACCGTCAAAAGAGCTACGCGGATAAAAGGAGGAAACCACTTGAGTTTCAAGTGGGAGATAAAGTTATGCTCAAAGTTGCGCCGTGGAAGGGCGTGATCCGTTTCGGAAAACGTGGAAAGTTAAATCCTCGTTACATTGGACCTTTCAAAATTCTCGCAAGAATCGGACCGGTAGCATACCGACTTGAATTACCACAAGAACTCAGCTCTGTGCACAACGTGTTTCACGTATGCAACTTGAAGAAATGTCTTTCTGACGAAACTCTTGCTATTCCCTTGGAAGAAATCCAAGTTGACGAAAGATTGAATTTTGTCGAGGAGCCCATTGAAATTATGGATAGAGAAATCAAACGGCTTAAGCAAAGCCGCATTCCTATCGTCAAAGTCCATTGGAACTCTCAAAGAGGTCCAGAATACACGTGGGAGCGTGAAGACCAATTCAAGCACAAATACCCACACCTTTTCTCTATTTCAACAAGTAATCCTAACTGAGAACCGAGGACAGTTTTCTCTTCCAAGGCGGGGAGGATGTGACACACGGTAAATTTTCACAAAATTTAACTGATAATTAGTAATTTATTATTACTAAGCATGAGTCATGAAGCATACATAAGCTTTGCCTAATCATTTGAGTAGATAACTCGCATACAGTAAAAATTTCACCACTCTTGCATTCATGTTATTTTATGAATATTTCATTTTGTTTTATGATTTAAATTGTAAGACGAGAGGTTATCTCGTTTTTCCCAGTAACCGACACTGCACGCGTACCGACACTATAATAAGGGTTTGATAAAGCAAATGACAAACTACCGTAAAGAAAAATATTACAAAAATAATAATATCTCCGATACGTGACCATAAGATATTACATCTAAAAGTTATCAAACAATGATGCCTCGGTCACAACGTAAAGTCACGGGACACAAAATATTCAACACACTTTCACTTGGACAACAACTATTATAAGAATACAACTTATGTATATAAGTATAATGTATATACTTATACTTTCCAAGTTCACACAATAAGTAGAAACATTTACTTACTTACACAAATAAACCAATGTGTATTTAAAATAAAAAGTGAGATAAATCTCTTTTGTCTTTCTCTCCCTCCCACGACAAAACAAGAACCAAGAATACCAGGAAAAAAGATTTCATATCCATCTTCAACCTCTAGGCTTGTACTCCCTAGGTAGGTCGAATCTCTCCCAAAGGAGATAATCCAACATGCCTAAACCTTCACTTCCTCATCTCTCTTACCATATCCATGAAAGTTCTTGTTTCACAAATCCTCTCTTTGATACTTTAGCTATCACACGTACGAATCCAAGGGGAAATCAAAACAAAATCATCCAAGGAATCATATCTCCACACATATTGAGCTTAATCCAAAGGTCCAAGATGTTCTTAGCTTTTGGAAGATAGCCGAATTTGGCTTCAAACCAAGACCAAAGAGAAGAAAGTTAACCAAACTCCTCCTCAATCTACTCCTATATCTCTAGTCGGATTTCAAAGACTCCAAACTCAGTTTTTCATCAAACTTTACCAAAAACTAGGGTTTACAAAAGTTAGGGTTTTCAAAAATTGATTTGGGGGTTTTTGAAATTGGAGGTGTGGAGGAGCTAATTCAAGTCTCATTTGGTCCGAAACCACGAAATTATTCTCGTCCTCACACGTCATCTTTGAGTAGAAGTTATGAACTTTCCTTGTTGTAATACTCTTTTGTTGTTGTTATGTGGTTTAGTTAATATCTTGTACTAAAATGATGTTATAAAGTCCTTACCGTGTTTAGTCTTTAACTTTCTATGTCGAAGATAAGTTGTCTCTTGAATGTGTGTTGGGTTTTGTCGAGGGTTTGAAACAAGAAAAAGTAGAAGTGGAGTCTTTTTGATATTGTTATGTTGATCTTGAGCCTTGTCGAAATCACTTAACCAAGAACTAGAGAGATTGAGTTTGTACAAGTTATACTCTTTGTGTTAGTAAACAATCTTGATAACATGAACTTGTGTGGTCTTTTGCACTAGAGTCCGTTTGGTTTTCCATCGAGTCTAGGGAACAAAAATAAAGCATACGAGTCAAGTTTGCGAAGCCTACAAGTAGCTCATGTCGATACTCATTTTTTTAGTCAACATCTATGTCGCCTAAATGTGTGTCGAACTTGATTTTTACCTTGCTTGAAAATGAGAAACATACTAGTGCCTCATTGTCTTGTTGACTCAAATCTTAGAAGTGAACCTTGTGTCTAAACCTCTATGTACGCCTAGGGTAAACTCAAAGTTGAATGTGCTTGGTTACTAAAAAAATTGTCGAGTAGTCCATGGTTGTGTCGAAGACCATAAGAGTGGACGAGATTGAGACCAAGTTGAAGTAGTACTCAACTTATACATGGCCTCACCACTCACTTGCTCACCTCCCTAGTTTTGAAGTTAGCCAACCTAGTTCGAAACAAACAACTCGAGCTTTAGTGCTCACGTTGAATCTTGAAAGACAAATTAGAACTTGAAAT
>BPTQ01000001.1:44002623-44021651 GCA_019973895.1 Chrysanthemum seticuspe
TCATTTTAGGTTATATTTAGACTTTAGTAGCTTATGGTAGCTTATAGTTAGCTTTTAGCTTATTTCAAGTGCTTATTCAAACTGCTTATTTGCCCAATTCAGCTTATTAGTGGGCTTATCTAACTTTTTATATTTTTCCTAGGCTTAGAATAATATTTTAGATTTTCCTGTAAAGTCTCATAATTTTTACTGTTCATTTGTTATATTTCTTAATTTTAATTAGTTTAAATTAGTTTTTTAATTAATAATAATTATTTAAAAAGTCTAAAAAATATATTTTCAGTTTTAAAATAACTTTTATAATATTTTAGATTTTTCTAAGTCATAATTTCACTTTTCTAGCTTTATTTCATATTTTCTTATATTTTAGGGTATTATTAAATAGTTAAAAATAGTTTTTAATTAATAATAATTAGATAAATAGTTTTAAAAAATAATTTTCTTTTTCTTAAAATTTTATTTTATTATTAGAATTGTTAAAAAGTAATTTTTATTTTCATGAGTCTTTTAGTTTTCTGATTTCACATTTTTATTTTACACGTTTACGTTTGTTTTAGTTTAAGTTTTACGTTTTTAGGTTTTAATCGTTAAACGTTTTTTTGAATAGAATTAAAATGACTTCAAAATCTTTATTAGATTTAATTTCCTTAGTGTAATCAATCATCACCCTTTTCCTGTTCAATATTCACCCGATCACAAATTCGTTGTATTTCAGTTTTCACACCTCGTTGGGACTTAACGACCCGGGGAAACACTAAACTCCTCTGGACTTAATTGCATTGCGTTCTCAAGCTGTCTGACTTTTATTACGGTTGACCATTCACAAGTGGTTGACTTGTGTAATAAAATATAGACCGTTTGGGAGCCAATCAAATTTTGGCTGCCGGGGAGGTGTGCTGCGTACTACGAATTTGAAGCATCAGTGTTGTTGAATATACATCCATTGTATATTTACCATCCTTTTTCATATTTTCTTATTATTATCATATAAAAACAAAACGGTTCCCGAAAACATTTTAAAATCAGTTTTCAACGAACACAAAAACCTAAAAAGATTTTCTTTCTTATATTTACAAAATGTTTATCCAAAAATCCAAAAATATCCATCTTTACCCTCTCACATCTTTGATTCTTCATCCCAACCCCTCTGTAAACCTTTGATTCTTTCCTATGTCGTATACACACCATTTTGGTTGCCAATGGTGTGGTGGTCCTCATAATGGTGGGAATTGTCCCGGCTGTAGCATGGTAGAATCAGGAGATGGGTCTGTCTATAACCAAGCTCCCTATCCTTACCATGACACATCTGATTCATTCTACCAGCCACCACATCAAGAGATATTGACATATCTGTGTGAGTTTTGTGGAGGTCCTCACCAAGGATTTGAGTGTCAATCCGGAAACGCGTTTGTCTATGAACAGTTTTCTGGTAACACTCAGGACTTTGGAAATTACCAAATTCCATATTATTCACATGTCCAGCCACAACAATCATTTTGTTGTGAGTACTATGGAGGTCCACACGTCAGCTCGGATTGTCAAACGGGGAATACATTTCCTTGTGACAATTTTGACACATCATTTCCAGACCAACCTCCACAGTACCAAATGATTCAAGCAACTCCTCATGAAACTACGACAGACCTTCTACTGAAGAGTCTGGAGTTATTAAAAGAACTTAAGGAGGAATCGGCTATGTCGTTTCAAAACTCTCATGAGGAATCTATGGCAGAATTACTTGCAAAAGAACGAGATGCTAGAAACGAAAAGAGTATGGAGGAATTACTTGTCGAAGAACAAGCAGCTAAAACACGTGCTATATTCCGCAGTGCTGCTCTTTTCGATGAGGATGATGATGATGAAGTTACCCTTGATATTCGTCAATTTTGTGCGGGTTCATCAAGTTCATCAGTTGAAATTCCTTCCATGAAAAATCAGGGAGAAAAGACTATGATGGAATTACTAGCAGAAGAACAAATGGAAAGTGTAAAACATATGTATGCTAGTCCTTCTCAACTCCCTCAGTCTGTTGTTATCACACCCAATATTCCCACTCACTCTCTAAACATGGGGGATGAGCATCTTGACACTGTTCCTGAAAAGGAATCGGACGAATTCATAAAGTCTAGTGTTGAGAACCTTGTCCCAATCCCGAGAGAGTCACAGGGAACTTCTGATCATATGTGTGATTCTCTTTCCCCTCTTGAGTGTTCAAAAGATCATTTTGAAACTTTTTCTGATCTTAGCGACGATTGTGCTTCCTATGGAAACATCAAGTATGTTGAGGCATCACTCCCACAGTCTGATCCTCTTCTTGAGGAGTTCACCGATGAACTCACTCATATCAGTCCACTTTCATCAGAAAGTGACGATGGTCTCTTTGATTTCGAAGCCGATCTGGGAGAGCTTGAAAGTCTCCTTTATAATGATCGTTCACTCACTTCTCACCCTAACAGTCCAATAGAGAATGTTGATCACTTTGTTCCTGAAGCATTCAAAACAACTCTCACTAATCCTCTATTTGAATTTGACTCTGAATTCACTTTAATTTCTAAGAATCCACTCTTTGATACTCAGATTGAGGATAGTGATGAGTCTACAGTGGAACAAGAATTCACAGATTTACATCTTGTGATTGATTCTCTTCACGAGGAGTTCGCCGGTGAACTCACTCATATCATATCTCCGCCGGAGTATGATAACTTCCACTTTGATCATGACACACCCGGGATTTGTCTTGATCACGTGAGCTTAAATGATGAGATTCATAATACTGAAATTATGGATTCTCCTATGGATGAAGATGAGTTAGTCATGATTTTCATCATGACTTTCTTTCTTTTCTTCACCTATCCCGTGACTTCTTCTCTTCTTCACTCATTCGGGAGTGAAGATACCATCTTTGACCCCGACATTTCCATGTACCATTTGTGAGCCGGGTCTGTCTCTCTATATCTCATCGGTGTGGAACTTTCGCGTGCTTCAAATGTTTATACAAACATTTTGAATGAAAGTCCGATGGAGATTGTCTCTTCCACTTACTTCCCCATGAACAAATGAATTCGGGGTCGAGTCAAGCTAGCGACTCGGTAATCAAAAACAGTAGTTAAACATGGGTTTTCACCCGTGTGTACCACCCTAGTGTGGGGGAGTTGCCCCCCGCTGTTGTATATAAAGTTTCAATATAAAAAAAAAAAAAAAAAAAAAAAAATGATGTGTATATATCAAAAATAAAATAATGGCCGTAGTATTTCCCTTTTACGTTCTATGTTTCGGCATAACCGCCGGTACTTTGAATATTGAGGGCAATATTCATTTCTAGTGTGGGGGGGAATTCTCACGAATTTTATCATATAATTTTACCACCGAATTCCCCCATTTTTGGCCAAAAATTTTTTTTGGAGTAAGAGTTTTGCACTTACTCATCTCACGGTTATCAGTCCGCCATGTCTAAATAAACTAAAGGATTGGCTAATCCAGGAGCAAACGGCTCTTGGTAAAGATATCTCAAATCCGTTGACGGCTTGCAATTTGCCCAAAATTGTATGGTGTTCAGCTCACCATATCTTTAATTAGTAAAGAGTTGGCTAGCCCGCAAGTTTATGGCTTGTGGTAAAGGCAGTTGGAAAACCATAATTGGTAATCGACTCACCAAAGATATTTTATCTAAGAGTTGGCTAGTCCAGAAGCAAACGGCTTCTGGTAAAGACAAATCAAAACCGTTGAAAGCTGGTGATTTGCTCAAAATCATTTGGTTATCATTGTACCAAGGTTCTTACTTGAACTGAAACATTTGGCTACTCCAGAAGTAATGGCTTTTGGTAAAGAGATTCAAATCCATTAAGTTTTCTCAAAAGATTGCTAGGGACTAGCAATAGTTTAGTGTGGGGGATTGATGAGTGTCTAAATACTCATCATTTTTGTTCCTTCTACACTGCAAAAACATTTAAAAACACTCAAAAATGCTTCAAAATATGTTAAAAATATCCTCGGAGTGTGTTTTGTGTCTTGCAGGTACAAAAGGATTGAAAACAGAGAAAAAACGGACAAAATCGAGCAAAAATCAGAAAAGTGCTGAGAAGCCGATGCCGGGTTGTGATTTTCTACGATTGTTGATCAATTTAAGACCCGAACACGTTTTTAGAATGGGAAAAGCAACCGTCCTTAAACCTAAACCAAAACCAAAATCACCATTTTACCCGTCCCCGATACCCAAATAAACCTTTCTTTTTCTATTTATAACCATTATCCAATAAATAAACCTTACCCTTCCCATTATCCAATAAAAAAAAACACATCAGAAAACAATACCACAAACCCGCCAACCATTTCCCTCCAAACCACCATTACCACTTGCTCACTGCCACACTCCATCACCTTCACCAACTCTGCCCCTTATTCCCACCTTTCAAATATACCAGACAAATTGCATTTAATGCTCCCTCCCCTGTCACAAGTTATCAGGACCCAATTGCAACAAGTTTGGGCGCCAAAAACGTGACTCAACGGTTAAGATCAAAAGGACCTAATCCAATGGCCAGAATTGAGAGAAGGAGAATCTGGAAGCTGAGATAAATAGCTGGTAGCCATGGAGAAGAAAGAGTTAGTAAGCCAGTTTTTTTTTTTTTTTTTTTTTTTTTTTTTTTTTTTTTTTTTTTTTTTTTAATTTAGTTTTTAGTTTTAGTCTAGAATTCTCCTTCTAGTACCAATTTTAATTTTATTGTCATTTAAATTTCCATGTAACTTTATTTTTAATGCAATTTAAATTTCTGTTTTTTTTAAAGACCATTGCAATTTTAATTTTCTTTTTTTTCTGAATCTGTCATTTGAGCTTTCATAGTGTTTGAAGATGTTGTTTAAGCTCATTTTGATGCTTGAGTGTTTAATACAAATCTGTTTTTAACAAGTGTTTACACCATTTACAGTTTTACAAAACATTAAAGTCCCTGAAAAGGGTGTTTGGTTCAGTAAGTTTCATGGGTCAAAACTCAGTTTTGACCCATTTTGGTTGTCAAAATGGTTTTTTCTAGTGCAATTGTTATCATTATAGCAATATTAAGTAGTTGTAAGTTTAGTAAAAGCTTTAGAATAGATTTACTAAGTTGCCTTATGAATCAGTCAACTGTCCCCATGACAGCTTTTGCACTCACTTTTATTAGCTTAATTCAGTTTCTTTTTAGCTAAAAATCAGTTTTCGAGATCTTTACTATATGTGTTTATTATGTTCAAACTTGTTTTAGTTGTTAGTATAGGTTTAGTTGCTTATAATTGCCCTTGAATGTCCTCCATTTTCTGCAGTCACTTTACAGCAGCCATGGTGCCCTCATAAGCTCTTTGGAACTGTACTTTTAAGCTAGTCATAAGCTCCCAAATCAAATGCAAGTTAGTTTTTAAGATAGCCTTTATTGTGGATTTATTATGTTTTAGCTTAGTTGGTATCTTGGAGTTCTCTTAGGAGCTTATTTTTTAAGCTAGAAAGCCATCATTTGAGTTGTTTGGGGGCTGCTACAGCAAACAGCAAACAACAGCAGACTGGTCTCTTTTGGTTGGCTTCTTGGCTTATTCTTGTAACTTATTTCAGCTCCCATTTGTGCTTTAGGTATATTAATCGGTCTTATTAGTTTAGCTTGTTTACGAAGCTTTTCGATAGCTTTTTGTTGCCTTTTCTCCCTATAGCCAAACAGGCCTTTCCATTTTTCTGCCATACCTGCTGAAAACAAGCTGTTTACAGCTTGTTTTTAAGTTTTCCAAGTTTGAAATTTTGTCAAAAAGGCTCAATCTTGTTCCCTTGCAAAAGCCAAGTAAAAAAAAAAGTTTGCCAAAAACGAAAGTAGAACACCTTGCTTGGAAGCTTATAATTAAGCTTTAAAGCACCTCAGTGGAGCTGTTCTCGGAGACTGCATGCTACAAGCTCAGGTTACATTCTTTTCATTATAGCTCATCAATAGTTTACTAGTTTATTTAGGCACCGTAAAAGCTTTTAGATAATTTAGACTAGGTTCTTAGGATTTAGCTTATTTGCTTCCCTTAATGCTTGTTTAGTCCCTTATTTGGTTATGTTTAGGATCCCCTAGATTAGTTCAATATGCCAACTGTTTTTCCCCTATTTAGTTGTCTATAGCTTATTTCAGTTAGATTTCTTACATGTTAGCTTATTTCTGCTTTTAACTTTGCTTTTCCATTGATTCTCAAGTGCTTATTTGGGCTATAAACTGTTAAGGAGTGTTTGGTAGGTTGCTTATTGTGATTTCAAAAAAAAAAAAAAAAAAAAAAGTGTCAAGTCAGTTTTTAACCAAACTTTGTGGAATTTTCACGGATTCATTATAAGTCCATTTGAGCTCAAATTTGGGATACAAGATCTTTGGTTGGTTGTGAACATCATGGCCATTTTAGTTTATTTTTAGGAATTTTTCTAGATAGCTTAATTAGTGCTTAAAGTAGGGCTATAAGGGCCGTTTGGCGTGTTGAGACTTGAAATCTGGTCTCGAGTTTTTTTTCTGTAGCTTGTGCTTTTTAGGTTCCCATCAGTTGCATTAGCTCATTTTAGGTTATATTTAGACTTTAGTAGCTTATGGTAGCTTATAGTTAGCTTTTAGCTTATTTCAAGTGCTTATTCAAACTGCTTATTTGCCCAATTCAGCTTATTAGTGGGCTTATCTAACTTTTTATATTTTTCCTAGGCTTAGAATAATATTTTAGATTTTCCTGTAAAGTCTCATAATTTTTACTGTTCATTTGTTATTTTTCTTAATTTTAATTAGTTTAAATTAGTTTTTTAATTAATAATAACTATTTAAAAAGTCTAAAAAATATATTTTCAGTTTTAAAATAACTTTTATAATATTTTAGATTTTTCTAAGTCATAATTTCACTTTTCTAGCTTTATTTCATATTTTCTTATATTTTAGGGTATTATTAAATAGTTAAAAATAGTTTTTAATTAATAATAATTAGATAAATAGTTTTAAAAAATAATTTTCTTTTTCTTAAAATTTTCTTTTATTATTAGAATTGTTAAAAAGTAATTTTCATTTTCATGAGTATTTTAGTTTTCTGATTTCACATTTTTATTTTACACGTTTACGTTTGTTTTAGTTTAAGTTTTACGTTTTTAGGTTTTAATCGTTAAACGTTTTTTTGAATAGAATTAAAATGACTTCAAAATCTTTATTAGATTTAATTTC
This sequence comes from Chrysanthemum seticuspe, assembly GCA_019973895.1. NCBI lineage: Eukaryota > Viridiplantae > Streptophyta > Magnoliopsida > Asterales > Asteraceae > Chrysanthemum > Chrysanthemum seticuspe. The sequence continues at coordinate 44,009,808 of BPTQ01000001.1, forward strand.
CTTAGTGTAATCAATCATCACCCTTTTCCTGTTCAATATTCACCCGATCACAAATTCGTTGTATTTCAGTTTTCACACCTCGTTGGGACTTAACGACCCGGGGAAACACTAAACTCCTCTGGACTTAATTGCATTGCGTTCTCAAGCTGTCTGACTTTTATTACGGTTGACCATTCACAAGTGGTTGACTTGTGTAATAAAAGATAGACCGTTTGGGAGCCAATCACTGGGACAACAGAGATGATAAGTGACCCAAAAGAGATTGCTGGGACAATGGAGATGAGTGGTCCAAAAGAAATACAAAGGTCAAAAGAAAAAATGACAAGAGGAATAATAAGAAAGTCAATGTCGCCACAATCTGAGAAAATGACAAGAGGAAAGATAATAAAATCATTTACGCCACCATCTTTTAGTCTTGGTATAAGCCCAATGGCAACAGAAGTTGTTGTTGAGACTGAAACAGCATCAAAACTGGAAGAAAAGAAAGAAAAAAGGGTGAGAGACATTGAGGCTGAGACTGAAACAGAATCAAAACAAGAAGAGCAACATCTAGCAAAAAGAGTCAAAAAACCATCACTTTTTCTAGTATCACCATACATGAACAGAAAAACTGTAATCCACACTCCACCACAACCAGATGAAGTGATGATAACGGACGCATTATTTTCAATGGAAGGAAATCCAGTGTAAGTCTGCTACTTCTTTTTTAAAATCATACAAAAAATAATAATATTGTGATAAATAATATGTATATGATTTAAATTTTGTGTAGTGACTTTGTGTTTGAACCAAGTGTCAAGGGAGCCCCTACCATAAGAGATAACATGCAAACACTGGCACCACAATTGAAGGTGGAAGCTAGTGTTATTGACAGCTTTGCTTCTATTTTGAACTATGAAGAAATGGTGACCAATGGTGGAAGCAAGATGAAGTATTACTTCCACACAGGAATGTTGGTATGTAGATAAACATTTAGATACTAATTACTAATCTGTTTGTTAACAGTTATATGATATTGTTGATTTTTGACAACAGACAAGCCAAATGGTAGAGTTGCCGAAGAAAGATGAAGCTAAGCAATATAAAGCTTTCTTTGATTGCATGACAAGCGAGTTTGAAGACAGCCCAAATGACATGTCATTGCAACATGTAGAAATGGTAACAACTTACTTTACTTATTATGAAGAAAGAGATTCGACTTTTATTTGAGTTAAAATGAATATAATTTTCTTTCAATTTCTACAGGCCTTCTTCCCAGTAATCGCTCATGAACACTTCTATCTGGTTGTATTCAATCTAGCCAAAGGAACTTCAACAATCATTGACAACTCCAACTCTGGGCAGACATATGACACCAAATACAAGAAAGAATGCGATGTTTTGGTAAGTCACTCAAACTAGGCATGGAAAGAACATAAATTGCATTTAATATTAGAAACTATAATATGACATTAAAATATCATATATGATATAATTGTCTTTAATATTACAAACTAAAATATGGTAGTAAAATATCATATATGATAAAACACTAGCAATTAAATTGAGTCTTTGTTTGAAATATCAGATATGATAAACCACTAGTAAGTAAACTGAATCTTTTGTTTGTGCAGAAAAAAGTGTTTTCACAGTATTTGGAGTCATTCAACCATCCAAAAGCAAAGAAGATAAAGAAAAACAAGACATCAGTCATGAAGCTCAAATGGGCAACAAAACAAAATGTGATTGATTGCGGGGTTTTTGTTATAATGCACATGGAGATGTACAATGGTGAAGCGGCAAGAACTGGGAGCTGAACTTTCCAACTGAAGAAGAAGGCCAAGAAATGGCAATAATCAAGCTGAGAGTAAAGTATGCAACAAAAATGTTTACGCATGAAATTAACAGTAAGAGAGAAGAAATCAGCGAGGAAGCACATGCGTTTGCAAGGGAGTATACTGACAAAGCATTGAAACAAATCTACATAAAGGAGCAGATAGACAAGAAGAAGAAGGAACAGGAGGCAACCCGTGTTGCAAGTGCAATTTGAAGGCAAAAGTTGATAGATGATAGGAGACAGTTGATAGATGATAGGAGCTGACGAATAGATGGGAAGTCACTCTTTTTTGGGTAAAGGTGGAGTGACAATGGTGATGCACTTACAGACTTACTTCTGATTAGTTAAATTTGGGATAGCTTATGCCATTTAGAATGGTTAGAACAATATGTTATGTCTTATCGTACAATGTCACAATCTTATGTCGTATGCTACAATATGTTATGTCTTATGGTACAATGTCACAATGTTGACGAATAGTGATCAGATCTGAAATGGTTATCTAATGAATTTGGCGGCACATCTGCGGATGTGATTTTGGATTATATGTGCTGTTGTACAAGTTTTGCTACACAAAACTGATAAATTCGATGAAGAGATGTTGCTAACCAACTCCGTGTTTTATAACACAATTTGAAAACATATGATTAGAGATCTGATCAACAAATGTGCTAATGGTGGTATCACATATGATTTTGTATGTATATCAAATATGATATACAACAGTAAAAAATCAAATGTGATTTTGTATGTATATAAAATATGATATATAACAGAAAAAACAAACTAGATAAATCAAATGTGATAATTCACTTAACACAAAGAGAAGATAAATCACTTAACACCAAAAAAATCAAAAATCCATTTCATAAAAACAAAATCTGTAAACAATCAAAGAAGATTCAAAGTACTTAAATAACAAAATTCTTATTTGGACAAAAACAGTAAAAGATTTATCATGTAGCTTCAGATTGAACCAAATCATCTTGTACTCTATACTTATTTGGACAGGTCCTTTTGTTGTGGCCATCTTTAGCTCCACATATTGAACATGCATTCCTATTAACTGAACTCTCATCAATAGCTTGCTCTTTTCCACCTTTTATACGCGACTTTTCACGTCCTTTGGGCTTACAGCCAGACGGATTCTTAACAGCAACTACAGGAGGCTTTGGCACTCCGACAAGCTCTTCAAGATTACCAAGCTTGTCCTTTGATGGAGGATTTGGGCAATCAGCTTCAACATCTAACTTTAGCAACTTCAACTTCTCAATAAAAGTAGCTAACCTTGTCTCGTCTTTACTCAACATATGCACACAGTGATCAACAATAGAAGTAGCCTCGTTTGCATAATTCTCAACAATCTCATTCTTCTCACCGTACATGTTCCTTTTGTTCCTCAAACCAGCAGGTATCAAGTTCTTTGTCCAACGCCTCAAGATGTATTGATTTGGAATCATTTCAACATTCGCATTCTTAAAGACACAAAAAATGTGTCTACACAATATTCCAACTCTAACAAAAAGCTGACAGGAACAAACAACTGATCCATCTTCTATGTTTCGCAAAACCTCCATGCAAAAAAAAATAATACATAGTCAAATATCATATATGATAGATCATATGTGATACATCATTTGATATATCATATATGATATATCACATATGATATATCAAAATTATAAAAGTATAAAAAATAACACTAAAAAAAGCTTTAAAAAGACCATAAAAAAAATTGGCTAACAAACTAACAAACCTTATACAGTCCATCTTCTCTGTGAAACAAGTTGATCGGCTCCTCTTCTTCTTCATTTTTATCAGTATCATCACCTTTTTTCTTAAATTTCTCTTTTTTCTTAGCTTTCTTCTTCTCCATTACTTCATCAACAAACTTTTTCTCTTTAATAATAGACACCTCAGATCCTTCAAACAAAATTTTGGTATCTATTTGGCAAAACCATGTCCCAGCAAATATTTCAGCTTGAACCAATTCGAAAAGGGGACGAGTATAAACCTTTGACGCATGACGTTCAATCTTAAGATAGGTTCTAAGTGTAGGAACAGAATCAATAGACTTATGATTGATGAGTGTCTAAATACTCATCATTTTTGTACCAATTAAACTGCAAAAACATCTGAAAACACTCAGAAATGCATCAAAATGATAAAAATATCACAAATAAGTGTTTTATGTGTTTTAAATGCAAAAATATCAAAATCTGGTGAAAAACGTATCAAATTTGCATAATTGGCAGTTTTAGTCCCCCAAGTTTCAAAAGTTGTCAAAAACAGTCCCTGGTAAAACAAAATAAAGAAAAATGTTATTCAAGGTCCCTGAAATATTCTAAATTGTCAAAAATGGTCCTTGAATAAATCTTTTGTTAAATGGCAGAAAAGGTCCTTGAAGTTTCATAAAATGTCAAGTTTGGTCCCTGGAAAATTGAAAATGTCAAAACTGGTCCTTGTACTATTGGAACTTGTCAATATTGGTCCCTTGTAACAACTTTGGAGAAATTATAGTTTTGGTCCCTCTAGTTTGGCATAATTACAGTTTTGGTCCTTATCACTAAACTAAGCCTTGTCAAAATCCAAATTGACCCCTGCCTTTAAACCCTTTGACCCCTGCCTTGACCCTTGACCCTTCCATTTGAACCCCTAGTCAAACCAGTCAAATGCTTTTGCCGCCCACTGTTCCCCTTTCTTCCCCACTTGGCCTGAATCCTTGCAACACTTCCCATCACTTACCTTTTCCCCACCTTATCACCTTCCACTCTCACCCCCTCATCATCATACCTAGCCACCCCCCCCCCTAGCTGCAAATTCATAGCCACAGAGGTCAAATATAGATTTCCCGCCAAAACACATAAAATGGCCAAATCCCACAAAACTCACCCATTGGCTCACAAAAGTGGTGGGATACTCTCAGAAGGACACGTGGAGCTTATTGGAGTATAAAAGAGAGGAAGAGAAGCAAAGAGAAGGCAATAGTTTAGTTTTATTTTCTCTTGTATGTCGTTTTTCTTAAATTCTCTCAATTAGTAGTTTAAAATGTAATCTTAAGCTTTTATTATATTCAAACTAAGTTACTTAATCATTTTACTTCATTTTCAGTCTTAATTCAAGGTTTAACTTAAATTTCATATTTGCATATTCACTGTTGAGAAAGCTAGTTTTAAACCATTGTATTAAAGCTCCCAAGTAGTTTTATTTTAACTCTAACATGTTTAATCAAGCTTATTAAAGCTTTTGGTAAGCTTGGAAAACAGATTAAATCAAATTTGATCAATGGTCAACAAAAGTCAACTTGGTGCAATTTTGGTTCAAGCATCTTTGGAGAAGGAATTGGGGTGATGCAGACTTGGTATTGGGTTGGATATGGCTTAGTATAGTGGTCTTGTGGTTTGGTTTGAGCCTGCAACACATGCTTGACATTTGTGAGTATCTGTCTTATTTACACATCAGTTTGCATATTTGGCTTGTACTTGTATTTGTAGTTTTAAATAGTTGAAATGTGTTTATTAAGTTGTACTTAGGTCATTTAAACTTAGTTTGATCATTAATCATAGCTTAATCAGTGTTTAGGTAAGTTTTTATTGCAAACAGTTGATGTAAGGTGTGTTTGGGATTGCTGTAAAATCTGTCCTAGAGGCTTGTTTTGTGTTTAACTCCTGTTGTTTTAAGTTTGCTTAGTTCTGATAAACCCATAGCTGTCTTACTTTTGTGCATGTAACCTGTCAAAGTCAACATTTCATCTCAACTGTCTCAAAATTCCTATCTGTTGTGATTTGTGAAAACCAATCATTTGTTTTGTGTTTCAAATTCATAAACATAGCTTGTGATATCTTCATTTCATCATTATACATCATGATCAGTCCTTAAATTGAATCCAAAGTTCATAAAAGTCAACTACACTCAACTGCTTCAAAAGTCAAATTGGCAAAAATCAGTTTTGAGCCCATATGGAAGGAATTTTCATGGACTCATCCTTGGACCAAATTCAGTGAGAATTGTTGTTTTAAAAACTTAAGCTGGTCTCATTTCTTATAGTCATTTTTGTAGAATTTTACAATTTTTATAAAAGCTTCAAACAAGCTTGTCTTTCGGGTCTTAGTTGCCCTGTTCACCATGATCAGCATAAGCTGAGTTTTCTCAGTTCTTTGCAAGGTTGCACAGAGCTCTCAAGAGCTTGTAAAAGCCTGGTTTTTGGTTTATAAGGTCTCACCCAGGTCTGCTTTAGGTTCCAATTTGTGTTTTTCATTTTCAGCTTAATTTGTAGCTTGTGCTTAAGCATAAAGTATAACCTTTAAAACTGTTTTTAGCTAATTAGCCAAATACACCAAATCTTTGTAACTTGTAATCCAGTGGTTAAAAGCAGTTTATACTTGTTGCAATTTAGTTCTTCTAGCTTATTTAAGCTTCTGTGATCAGTGGGTGGTGTTAGGTTTTCATTTGCTTATTTGAAGTGCTTATTTCATAAGCACTTGCAATAGCAGTTGCCTTTTCTTGTACACAACCATCTGTTTTTTCCAATTTTCCTAGATTCTAAATATAATTTTAGAGTTTTCCTGAAATTTTCAGATTTTTCCTAGCTTGTTTGCTATTTTTTCTTGATTTAAATTAGTTTTTAAGCATTTTTAAATAGCATTTAATACAAATAATTAAGAAAAGCTTCAAAAAAATAATTTTTCAATTTTCTTAAGTTTAGATAAATATAAAAAGTCAAAAAAATAATTTTCTAGATTTTTCCTAGTTAAATTTGTATTTTTTAGTAATTTAATTAGTTTTAAATAGTTTAAAATTCAAAAAGAAATAGAAAAATAATCAGAAAAATATAAAAATAGTTTTGAAAATTCTCTTTTGATATTTTAGATTTTTCCAAGTCATAATTTTATTTTTCTAGCCTTATTTCCTATTTTCTTGTAATTTAGGTTATTATTAAATAGTTAAAAATAGTTTTTAATTAATAATAATTAATTATATAGTTATAAAAATAATTTTCTTTTTCTATAAATTTTCTTTTATCATTAGGTTTGTAAAAATGTCATTTTCATATTTTTAGGATTTATATTGTGTAAGTTTCACGTTTTCATTTGTACGTTACGTAGTTTTTAATTTCAGTTTTATAAAAACATAAAAACAAAAACATCATTTTAAATATAGTGATAGCGTTTATTTAATATTTTTATCTTTTTAAATTTTCTTTAATTTGTATTTAAGCCGTTGTAATTTATACACCTTCTCTGTAGTTATAATCAATCAAATCTCTGTATCTGTTCAAATCTTCTCGATCACTAAACGTTTTACTATTCTTGCACGGCTCGTTGGGACTTAACGACCTGGGGAAACACTATACTCTCCTGGACTTCATTGCATTTGTTTCCAGACTGTTTTAAGTTTGTTACAGTTAGCCATTCACAAGTGGTTAGCTTGCGTGATTAAACTTGACGGTTTGGAGCGGATCAAATTTTGGCGCCGCTGCCGGGGAGCAGTGCTAATTGTCTTACGTTTAGCAGATTAGTGATTTGACATCACTCCTTGTTTATATCATCTATAAAATCAAAAACCCAAAAGATTTTCATTCTTTGTTTTTACATCATGTTTTTCAAAAATACCAAAAATATTCCTCTTTACCCTCTTACCCTTTTGATTCTTCATTTCTTACCCTCTGTAAACCTTTGATTCTTTCTATGTCTTATCCTCACCCTCTTGGATGTCAATGGTGTGGTGGTCCTTATAATGGTGGCAATTGCCCCAGTTGTAGCATGGTGGAATCAGGAAACGGGTCTGTCTATAACCAGGATCCCTATTCCTACCATAACACAACTGATTCATTCCATCAGCTACCACACTGTGAGACTCAGCAGTTTTACTGTTGTGAGTACTGTGGTGGTTCACACTACAGTTCTGATTGTCAATCGGGAAACACGCTTGTCTATGAGCAGGTTCCTGATAACAATTATGACTACAACACATATGACTCACAGCCACATCAATTTTACTGTTGTGAATATTGTGGAGGTCCTCACTCTAGCTCTGATTGTCAAACAAGGAATCCATTTCCTTGTAACAATTACGACTCTTCATATCATGACCAACCTCTACAGTACCAAGTAAATCAGGCACCACCTCAGCCTGAGCCACTTCCTCAAAATCTTCTACTTGATCTTTTGGATTTAGTGAAAGATTTGAAGGAATGTAAACATCCCCAAGATAATCCAAATGAAAAATCCATGGAAGTTTTGTTAGCTGAAGAACGGACTGCTAAATTAGATTCCCAGATTGCCTTTGAAAAATCTATTAGGGAATCAATTGCAAAAGAAAAAGCAGCCAAATCTAGCTCTCGATTCCGTTTCATTCCTGATGACGATGATGATGAAGTTACCCTTGATATTAGTCAACTTTGTACAGATTCATCAAGTTCATCAGTTGAAATTACTTCCATGAAAAATCAGGGAGAAAAGACTATGATGGAATTACTAGCAGAAGAACAAATGGAAAGTATAAAACATATGTATGCTAGTCCTTCTAAACTCCCTCAGTCAGTTGATATCCCAGCAGTTGAGATTCCATCTCAAAAAACTGTTATCACACCTGATATTCCCACTCACTCTCTGAACATGGGGGACGAGCATCTTGACACTGTTCCTGAAAAGGAATCGGACGAATTCATAAAGTCTAGTGTTGAGAACCTTGTCCCAATCCCGAGAGAGTCACAGGGAACTTCTGATCGTATGTGTGATTCTCTTTCCCCTCTTGAGTGTTCAAAAGATCATTTTGATACTTTCTCCGATCTTAGCGACGATTGTGCTTCTTATGGAGACATTGAGTATGTTGAGGCATCACTTCCACAGTCTGATCCTCTTCTTGAGGAGTTCACCGATGAACTCACTCACATCAGTCCACTTTCATCAGAAAGTGACGATGATCTCTTTGATTTCGAAGCCGATCTTGGAGAAACTAGAAATCTCCTATATAATGATCATCCACTCATTTCTTGTCCCATTTCCGACTCTTCCATTCCTTCTCTCACTCCGGATGAGGAAGATGATAACTTTTGGAAGGAGGTCGATGCTTTTCTTAGTGATGAGTCAATTCCAACAGGGATTGACAATACTTACTATGATTCGGAGGGAGACATCCTCTTTCTTGAAAATCTGTTGATTGAAGAACCGTTTCCAGCTCTCCCTCCCGGAAATTTTGTTGCCAATCACCATACAAGCTTCAAGTCTAAGCTTAAAAATCTAACAAATGGTGATTTGCTCCTCTCTAATGAAGAATGGGATTGCATTGTGATGCACATCTTTATTCCATTTTTCACAAATGGTGTAGTTTCTCGTTCCCTTTTCTCCTTCAGGAATGAGGACACTATTTTTGATCCCGGCATTTTCATTTATCATTTTTAAGCCGGTTCTATGTATATCTCGTCGGTGTGGAACTTTCACGTACTTCAATGTTTATCCAAACATCTTGAATGAAAGTCCGATGGAGATTGTCTCTTCCACTTACTTCCCCATGAACAAATTAATTCGGGGTCGAGTCAAGCTAGCGACTCGGTAATCAAAAACAGTAGTTAAACATGGGTTTCACCCGTGTGTACCACCCTAGTGTGGGGGAGATGCCCCACATGTTGTATATAGATCTAAAAAATGAATGAAAATTGTAAATATTAAAAAAAGAGAATAATTGTTGTGTTTCTACACTTAGCTAGGTTTGTTATCTTTTTACGTTCTAAGTTTCGGCATAACAGCCGGTACTTTGAATATTGAGGACAATATTCATTTCTAAGTGTGGGGGGGAAATTCTGGCGAATTTTGATCATAAATGTACCCTTTTAGTTCCTTTTTCCCCCAAAATGGCCAAATTTAAAAAAAATTTTTTTTAGTGGAAGTACTATGTACTAAACACAACAAATGGTAATCAGTCCACCATGTCTAACCCACATAAGGATTGGCTAATCCAGGAGCAAACGGCTCTTGGTAAAGATATCTCAAATCCGTTGACGGCTTGCAATTTGCCCAAAATTGTATGGTATTCAGCTCACCATATCCTTAAAATGAAGAGTTGGCTAGCCCGCAAGTTTATGGCTTGTGGTAAAGGCAGTGGAAAAACCATAATTGGTAATCAGCTCACCAAAGATAATATTGATAATTTATCTAAGAGTTGGCTAGTCCAGAAGCAAACGGCTTCTGGTAAAGACAAATCAAATCCGTTGAAAGCTGATGATTTGCTCAAAATCATTTGGTTATCAGTGTACCAAGGTTCTTACTTGAACTGAAACATTTGGCTACTCCAGAAGTAATGGCTTTTGGTAAAGAGATTCAAATCCATTAATTTTTCTCAAAACATTGCTAGGGACTAGCAATATCTTAGTGTGGGGATTGATGAGTGTCTAAATACTCATCATTTTTGTACCAATTAAACTGCAAAAACATCTGAAAACACTCAGAAATGCATCAAAATGATAAAAATATCACAAATAAGTGTTTTATGTGTTTTAAATGCAAAAATATCAAAATTTGGTGAAAAACGTATCAAATTTGCATAATTGGCAGTTTTAGTCCCCCAAGTTTCAAAAGTTGTCAAAAATAGTCCCTGGTAAAACAAAATAAAGAAAAATGTTATTCAAGGTCCCTGAAATATTCTAAATTGTCAAAAATGGTCCTTGAATAAATCTTTTGTTAAATGGCAGAAAAGGTCCCTGAACTTTCATAAAATGTCAAGTTTGGTCCCTGGAAAATTGAAAATGTCAAAACTGGTCCTTGTACTATTGGAACTTGTCAATATTGGTCCCTTGTAACAACTTTGGAGAAATTACAGTTTTGGTCCCTCTAGTTTGGCATAATTACAGTTTTGGTCCTTATCACTAAACTAAGCCTTGTCAAAATCCAAATTGACCCCTGCCTTTAAACCCTTTGACCCCTGCCTTGACCCTTGACCCTTCCATTTGAACCCCTAGTCAAACCAGTCAAATGCTTTTGCCGCCCACTGTTCCCCTTTCTTCCCCACTTGGCCTGAATCCCTGCAACACTTCCCATCACTTACCTTTTCCCCACCTTATCACCTTCCACTCTCACCCCCTCATCATCATACCTAGCCACCCCCCCCCTAGCTGCAAATTCAGAGCCACAGAGGTCAAATATAGATTTCCCGCCAAAACACATAAAATGGCCAAATCCCACAAAACTCACCCATTGGCTCACAAAAGTGGTGGGATACTCTCAGAAGGACACGTGGAGCTTATTGGAGTATAAAAGAGAGGAAGAGAAGCAAAGAGAAGGCAGTAGTTTAGTTTTATTTTCTCTTGTATGTCGTTTTTCTTAAATTCTCTCAATTAGTAGTTTAAAATGTAATCTTAAGCTTTTATTATATTCAAACTAAGTTACTTAATCATTTTACTTCATTTCCAGTCTTAATTCAAGGTTTAACTTAAATTTCATATTTGCATATTCACTGTTGAGAAAGCTAGTTTTAAACCACTGTATTAAAGCTCCCAAGTAGTTTTATTTTAACTCAAACATGTTTAATCAAGCTTATTAAAGCTTTTGGTAAGCTTGGAAAACAGATTAAATCAAATTTGATCAATGGTCAACAAAAGTCAACTTGCGAACTTGGTTTTAACGTGGTTCAACTGAAAACAACTGGTAACTAGTTTAAACTAAATTAGACAAAAGGTTCGAATGGTTTTCGAAATTATTCGAACTAATTTGTACAAACTCAATTTTATTTTGATGAACCCTCGAAATTATGTCACCAAATTTTGATCGAAAGAGTTGTCACTTATACGTTTATACTTTAAATTCAATTTGGAACTTAATTCTGACCTTTACTTCATTTTACTAATTCATTGAATCAAACTTATATTATTTTCGAATTCTAATGTAAAATTTGATGATTAACTCTCTTAAATTCTTTTTGCTGTATGTTCTCTTTTATTTTGATTTGATGACGGAAGAGAAACGAAGAGAAGGAGAGAAAATATGAGGTTATTCGAGGTGCACAGGAAGACTCTCATAGGGTGGTGAAAACAC
>BPTQ01000001.1:44063162-44074002 GCA_019973895.1 Chrysanthemum seticuspe
TTTGGAGAGGTTGATATATACAACAGCGGGGGGCAACTCCCCCACACTTGGGTGGTAGAAAGGGGTAAGAAGACAGAAACATGGGTGAAAACCCATATGGTGTGTGCTACTGTTTTTGATTCCCGAGTCACTAGCTTGACTCGATCCCCGCATTCATTGGTTCATGGGGAATGTTTGTAGATCCGGGACAATCACGGGTGGAATGTCCTCTCCAAAGTAATGCTTTAATCGATGACCATTTACTTTAAAATTTGGACCATCAGGTTGAGATAACTCAATGGTGCCATAAGGATAAACCTTAGCGATAGTAAATGGACCAGACCAACGGGACTTAAGCTTTCCCGAGAAAATCTTCAATCTAGAATTGAAAAGAATGACTCGATCACCAACGTTGAAAACGCGGTTCTTGATTTTGGAGTCATGAATCTTCTTTGTCTTTTGTTTATAGATCAAAGAGTTCTCGTATGCTTGATCACGGAGTTCATTTAGTTCATTCATTTGAACTTTTCTGTGATCACCGGTTGTCTGTATATCGAAGTTTGCATGCTTTAAGGCCCAGTAAGCCTTGTGCTCTAGTTCAATCGGAAGATGACATGCCTTTCCGTACACTAGCTTGTATGGAGTACACCCAATGGGTGTTTTGTAAGCTGTACGAAAGGCCCAGAGTGCGTCATCCAGTTTATCCGACCAGGATGCACGATTTTCGCCTACTGTCCTTTCCAAAATTCTTTTAATACCACGGTTGGAGACTTCTACCTGCCCACTTGTTTGGGGGTGGTATGCAGTAGATAGACGGTGGGTAACACCATACTTTTACATGACATGATCAAATTGGTCATTACAAAAATGTGTACCACGATCACTGATTATTGCACGAGGAGTTCCAAACCTGGCAAAAAGAGATTTTAAAAACTTCACAACAACTCGGGCATCATTGGTAGGTAAAGCTTTTGCTTCAACCCATTTTGACAAATAGTCAACAGCTACGAGTATGTATTTGTTACCTCGAGAAGATGGAAATGGCCCCATAAAGTCAATACCCCAGATGTCAAATATCTCACAAACTTGAATGGCATTTTGTGGCATTTCATTTCTTTGAGAGATATTTCCGTGACGTTGACAAGCGTCACAAGTTTTGACAAAATCGTGGGCATCCTTATAGATAGTGGGCCAATAAAACCCGGAATCAAACACCTTTTTGGCAGTGTAGTTTGGACTATGATGGCCCCCGGTGGGTCCAGCATGGCAAGCTTTGAGAATGTCAAGAGCTTCTTGTCCATAAACACACCGTCGGATGACTTGATCCGCACAGATTTTGAATAAGAAGGGGTCGTCCCAGAAGTAATGTTTAACATCTTTGAAGAATTTGTTCTTCTATTGGGTCGACATCCCTTTCACTATGAAGTTACCCGCATGGTAATTTGTGAAATCAGCAAACCATGGGGTAGAAGAGTTTCCACGAAAAGAAACCGCATTGAGTGTCTCGAGAGGAAATGTTTCATTTATTTCCTTTTTCTCGAAAACATCTTGGTGAGGGTTTTCTAATCTGGACAGATGATCAGCAGCCAGGTTCTCAGCTCCTTTTTTATCACGTATGATGATATCAAATTCCTGGAGGAGGAGAACCCAACGGAGCAATCTCGGCTTTGCATCTTGTTTTGCAAAGAGATATTTGAGAGCCGAGTGATCCGTATACACTACACATTTGGTCAAGATTAAGTACGGCCGAAACTTTTCAAATGCATACACCATGGCTAATAGCTCTTTTTCTGTGGTGGTGTAATGAGTTTGAGCTTCAGTCATAGTCTTACTTGCGTAGTAGATAGGCTGAAAATGCTTAGCTCTACGTTGCCCTAAAACTGCACCGATAGCAAAATCACTTGCATCGCACATGAGCTCAAAAGGCAAGTCCCAGTCGGGAGCAACGAGAATGGGTGCTTCAGTAAGCTTTTTCTTTAATGTTTCAAAAGCTTCGATGCACTCGGGTGAGAAGATAAAAGGAGCATCCTTTTCAAGAAGATGAGTCATAGGCCGGGCGATTTTAGAAAAATCTTGTATGAATCTGCGATAGAAACCGGCATGACCTAAAAAACTCCTAATACCTTTGACGGTAGTAGGATGAGGCAGTTTAGCAATAACATCGACTTTTGCTCTATCGACCTCAATCCCATTTTTTGAAATCTTATGGCCAAGGACTATGCCTTCTTTGACCATAAAGTGGCTCTTCTCCCAATTTAGACAAAGATTGGTGTCTTCACACCGTTTGAGCATTTTATCTAGATGGGAGAGACATGTTTGAAATGAATCCCCAATGACCGAGAAGTCATCCATAAACACCTCCATTGTTTCCCCGATCATGTCATGGAAAATGGCCATCATACATCGTTGGAACGTGCCAGGAGCATTACATAGGCCAAAAGGCATACGTCTGTAGGCAAAAGTTCCGTATGGGCAGGTGAATGTAGTTTTATCTTGATCCTTTGGATCAATGGGGATCTGAAAATAACCTGAGAAACTATCCAGGAAACAATAGTATTCATTCCCTGCTAATCTCTCAAGCATTTGGTCCATAAAGGGTAGAGGAAAATGGTCTTTACGAGTGGCGTCATTCAACTTACGATAGTCAATGCAAACACGCCATCCCGTTACCAATCGAGTTGGAATTAACTCGTTATCTTCATTTGTGACAACAGTTATGCCACCCTTTTTAGGAACACAATGAATTGGGCTAACCTAAGGACTATCTGAGATCGGGTAAATCAATCCTGCATCAGGAAGTTTGATAACCTCCTGTTTGATAACATCATGGATTTTTGGATTTACTCTTCTCTGATGTTGAACTGCTGGTTTGGAGTCATCCTCCATCAAGATTTTGTGAGTACAAAATTCAGGGTTGATACCCTTAATGTCAGAGAGTTTCCAAGCAATTGCCTGCTTGTGTGACTTCAAGATCTTTATGAGAGCAGCTTTTTCATCTTTACTCAAATCTCGAGCAATAATGACTGGTAATTTATCATCACCTTCAAGAAATGCATACTCGAGTTGAGGCGGTAAGTCCTTAAGTTCGACTTCAGGAAATTCTTCAGTTTTCTCAACTGACTTGACTTCCTTGTTATGAAGTTCGATGGGAGGGAGTGATGATGATGATGGATCATCATTAAGCAACTTCTCAATGAGAAGTATGTCCCCCTCGATGTCGATGGGAGCGTGATCAATTTCCCATGGTACAGAATCACTAGACAAGTAGGCTTCAATCTCTTCTAAGATGAAGTCACTTTCCTCAAATGGGGTAAGAGAAGGAGTAGAATTGGCGATGATGGGTTGAGATGAATGAGTGAGATTATCACTCGAAGAATTATGATCATAACCAAGAACTTCTTGAGAGTACTCTTCAGAAGCAACATCAATGATATCTATTCGGTTAACCGACTCAGAATCATAGTTTGCGGAGTACCTCGAAGTTTGATCAAGGTTAAAGGTGACAGCTTCATTACCAACACGTAATGTGATTTCTTGCTCAAATACATCAATGAGAGCACGCCCCGTTCTCAGGAATCCTCGACCAACAATAAGAGGAACCCGATGATCGGCATCAAAATCAACAACCACGAAGTCAGCTGGAAAATGGAACTTTCCTACTTTCACAAATACGTCCTCGACAATGCCAAGAGGACGGGATATTGTACGATCTGCAAGCTCGAGAGTCATGCATGTAGGAGTAAGTTCCGGAAGAGAAAGTTTCTTCCATACTGAGTAAGGCATCAGGTTGATGCTTGCACCAAGATCGGCTAAGGCAAAGCATTCAACCATTCCTGGAAATACACAAGGTAAGAGAAATTTTCCAGGATCTCCAAGCTTTTCTGGAAGCTTCTTCAGGATAACTGCAGAGCAGTTCTCGTTAAGAGGAGTTTTAGCCATTTCAAACAGCTTTTCCTTGTTGCTTAACATGTGTTTGAGAGTCGATGCAAACTTGGGCATCAGCATGATAGCATCCGCAAAGCTTATGTCAAAATGTAACTCTTGGAAAATTTGAAAAAATTTGTCCATTTGATGACTGGCTTTTTCACGGAGCTTTTGCTCATTCAAACGCGATGGATAAGGAATAGAAGATTTGGATTTGGTATTTTCAACGGGAGCTACAGGTGGTTCAAAAACAACTCCTGGATTAGACTTGGGTTTCTGGACAACTTGAGGTTGGACTACCGAAGGTAAGACGTGTGCGGTACTTCGTGGGCTTGAAAAATGCACCTTGTCCGTTGTATCCTTGGTAGCTTGACTCATTTCTCCTAGTGGAGGAGGCATTGGAGTCGTAGGTCCATTGTGTGTCTTAGGTTCACTTTCCACTACCTTCGGGAGAGAAGAAGAAGAAGAGGTAGTAGGAATAGCAGGTCCATTGTATGAAACACCACTTCTGGTTGTGATCGCCTTAGCATCTCCCCTCGGGTTAGCGATCGTGTTGCTCAGAAGTTTTCCTGAGCCCGAGGGTTGATCATTTAAAGACTTCTTGAGATCAGCAATCTGACTGACCAACAACCTGTTCATTTCATCTTGGGATTTCATGAACTGCTTCAATAACTCATCAGATGATGGTACTAGAGGATGTGGAGGGAAATTCTGAGGTCGGATGTTTTGATTAGGACCTTGTTGTTGAAAATTCCCTTGATTAGGATTCACATTCCCATGAAATTGATTCCCTCGATTGAAATTGTTTTGATTAAGGTTCCCTTGATATTGGAAACCTTGATTGGGTCCAGGATAGAAATTACCTTGGTTTTGATAACCTTGGTTCATTCTAGGTTGATTCTGATTCCGGTTAGGATTCTGGTTAAAACCGGGTGGTGCCTGATAAGTGTTAGCACGGTAGCTTGGTTCATTTTGAGGACGGTATTGATTACCTCCTTGATGTGAAGTACCGGCTATAGCATTAGCTTCAAACGGACTACCATCGGTGGCAGTACAGTTGTAGTAAGCATGAGGACCACCACAAGTAACACAAACTTCAACTTTCTTCACTTCACCATGTGATGGTGTCTGTGTGAAAGTGACTTTCTTTTGGTTAGCAAGAACCAAAGCCTGAACAATATCTGTGAGTTTATCAATCTTAGCATCGGTGCTAGATGTACTCACAGGAGATGAAGTAGAAGGTCCAGCATTAGACTGAGTCTGATATGTCTTTGTGCGGAAAGAACGGACCTGGGACTTGTTTTCAATGATTTGCAAGGCTTCTTTTGTGGTCTTGCTCAAGAAATTACCTCCCACGGAGGCATTTAGAGAGTCTTGGTCAGCTTGTCTCAGACCATTGTAGAAAGTATCCATTTGCATTAACTCGGTAAAACCATGATGTGGACACTTGCGGAGCAATTCTTTGTAACGATCCCATGCCTCCCCGAATGATTCATCAAATCTCTGAGAAAATTTCATTATCTCATTCTTAAGACTTGTAGTTCGGGATGGAGGATAGAATTCGTTAACAAACTTGGTAACTAGATCTTCCCATGTCTCAATGGAACGAGGGGGTTGTTTCTCAAGCCAATTCCGGGCTTGTCCCTCTAGAGAAAATGGGAACAGAAGAAGCTTGATAGTTTCATGTGGGACATTCTTGTATTTGATGGTAGATGCAATCTTGTTAAACCATCGAATGTGTGCATGAGGATCATCCCGCTCAAAACCATAGAATTGGCTTTGGGTTACAAGATTAAGCAACCCGGTTTTGAGCTCAAAAGTATCAGCCACAATGGCTGGGACAACAATGGCATCTCCGTAACCCTCGATGGGTGCTTGGAGAAGCTCATTCATCGGCTTGTCTTCTGCCATTTCGACAGGGGGTGGTGGTGGTAGTCGTTCCTCAGTCACGGCTGAAGGAGCTGAACGTCCTCTACGTCTACGAGGAATCTTTCCAAGTTATGAAAGTGGACTTGTAGAACTGGAAGAACGAGTGCGCATGCACTAAGTATAAAAATCAATTTTCAAAACAAATGCGAGGCAAAACGACAAGTGAACTTAACCAATAATCAGAAATGAAATAGCTTCTTTGAAAAAGGTACACCAAATCACAAGGACACAAAGGCAAGTTTTAAATCTGATGTTCGGGAACTTATTATGGTCACACCCCCAGTTAGTAGGTGTACTGCCTTGATTTGCGGTGGTTGATTTTTATGTATATATTAAGTACCACTGAAAAGACGTAGGTAATGATTTGTGCAAAGGGGTTTAAAAACTTGTGGACAATATTTTTGATATCGTCTCGTTTAACCAAATCGTATTTCTTTAAGAATCACCTTAAAAGAAATACAAGCTAGAAAACGTTACGATTGTTTTGTTGTTTTATATATTTTTGGTGTTTTAACACTTTAGGAAAAGTGTTAATGAACTTTTTGATATTTATTAACTTTACAGAAAACTGTTTACAAACGATGGTATATGTGCAAGTACGGGTCTGAAAAATGCTTAGAACACGCTTACAGCCTCCCCGGCAGCGGCGCCAAAATTTGATTGATGCCCTGAATACAGTCAAGCTATATCACTCAAGCTAACCACTTGTGAATGGCTAACCGTAATAAACTTAAAACTGCTCAGAAACCAATACAATGAAGATCAGAGAATATAATGAATTCCCGGGTCGTTAAGTCCCACGGAGGATGAATTGGTGTATAAACACTTGATCAGATGATAGAATGATCACTAAGGATAGTGATCAGTAAGGATTTTGATGGAAAATTATACCTAAAGAAAAGATTTACAAATTACAGCGACTTAAATGCAAATTAAAAGAAATTAAAAAGTTAAAATATATTAAATAAACGCTATCACTATTTTTACAATGATGTTTTTGTGATTTTATAAAACAAAATAACTTAAATAAACTATTTTAACTAAAACGTAAACTTAAGTTATCTAAAAACTAGATTTAAAATGAAAACGTACGTTATTTATAAAAATTACGCGAGTGCGCAAGCAAAAACGTAAAATTTATTAAATAAAAGTCCTATAAGTGTAAAAACAATTTTATTACGTACTATATGATAAAAGAAAATTTTAGAAAAAAGATTTATATTTTTTAGACTTTTATATTTTTTATTATGAATTAAATAAGATTTTACACCAATTAAATGTTTAAAAATACTAAAACTATTGAGAAAAATCCGAAACTTTTTTATAAAATACTTAATACTAATACAAATTAAAGAAAAATACAAAGGATGAAAAAGCTATTTCAAATAAGCTGGAAATAAGCAATTAAGCTCGTATAAGCTTATTGTGGAAACAAGGCTTATATATTAAATAATGCAAATGAAAACTGAAAAAGACCCTAGGGCAGATGGTGTGTGTGTGGTGTGGTGAGCTGGGTGGCCAGGGTTCGAATCCCAGCACTGCCTTTTTGCTACTATTTTATTTTTGGACTTTTTCTTTACAAACTTATTAAGCTAATGATTATAAGCACTTTTTACAACTACAACTTTTTATGAAAATCTTTAATAAGCTCTGAATAAGCTTAAGTTACCCAACAGTTAAGCTAAAAGATTGGAATAAGCACAAGATTTAAGCTAAAATGGCTATTAAGCTAAAAATAAGCTAATGTAAACTGAAAATAAGCTAGATAAATTATAACAAGCTAAAATTACAACTGAACAAGCTCAAAAACTTGGAAATAAGCACAAAACAAACTCAAATAAGCACTTATTTCAACTGGTGCACAGGACACCTTTTTGAATCACTAGACACCTTCTAGCTTACTTTTAAGCACTTAGATAAGCTAGAAACTTAAAACAAACACTTGGATTAGCTAGATGACCAGATAAGCTTTCCAAAAAGCTAAATCACACAGATTGGATCACAATAATGAGCTTGTGAGAAGCTATTGAAAAAGCTGAAAAACCACTGAGGATGACTCAGTGAATACTGAGTTTTTTTAGACAAACAAAAAGCTCTTGCAGCCCTATCTAAAAAGCTACAAACTAAAATATTAAACTTGGAACTCAAAGATGGCCAGGTTAACTTCACAAAAAACCAAGAATCACAAGCTCTGATTAACTAATGAGCTTTTTGCAAGCTTGTGATTCTGAGCTTATAACTGTGCACAGAGCACATTTTGACTTTTTGAAAATGAAACAAAATTGACTTTAATGAACTTAAGATCAATACTAATTACTAATTATGATGTATTAAGGTAAACTAAGACTGATTTGATCAATGGTAACAACTTATTAACACAAAAACATGATCATAGAAATTAAAAATCCAACAGTGAACAAGACAGATATGATCAAATGGTATTTTGACTTTTTAATGATCAAGCACTGGTTTTTCTTGTTTCTTTGAACTAATTAGACCAAGTGAGATACAGCACAACAATGAGCAATAACACAAACACTCTTTAACTCAGTTAAACAGTCCTTATTGAGACTGTTTTGATGTATTTCAAGGCAAAACACAGATTTGGACCATGCAACTGAATCACAACCTTGTTTTATCATGTAATAAGACTGAACAAGCATGAAACAACAGTACTTATCAACATAAAACTCAAGTATGGTACTGATACTATTTTAACTGTTTTACTAAGAATTTGATTAACTTCCAATTAAAAAGAACAAGTGACTGATTTTATCACTTAATTATACTTAAATATGACTAATAAACATTAACAAACAGAAATTTAAACTAATGAGCAACTCTAATATTGAAATGCCAAAATGGATCAAAATGCTTACAAATGGTATTCCAAGTAAAAGCTGAGAACTGAGTCACACAAACACAGCCTATAGCTTCCCAAGAAGCACTAATCCCAAGGCCATCCAATATAAACCCTGCTCCAGCTTTCTTGCATCTTTCACCATGATTTTTATTTTTCAACTATTTATTTGGTATTTTTGATGATTTTCTCTTTTTGATTCTAAACTGAATTTTAAAGTCTCTAAAAGCTTTAATAAGCTTTCTAGGAGCTTATGTGGCTTATTTCAGTCCTTAATAACATCTAACAACAACATTGACAGATTTTGATAATTTGAACTTGAAAATGCATAAACTGAAATCAGAACTTGAAACTTGAAATTACTTGTTGCAAAAGTTATATAATACACTGAATATGAGATAAACAGTACTTTAAGGCAAAGAAATACACTTGAAAATCAAAATTAAGTTAAACGACATAAGCTAATTAAAATAAAAACTAGATATATTTCTTCTCTGCTTCTCCTTCTTCTTTATAGACTTTTTGAGACTCCCACATGCTTCTGAAACTTTTCCACTTTAAATCTTTGCAATTTTTTATTTCAAGGACTTGCTTTGACAACTTTATGAATCCCTAAGGACTTAAAATGATATTTTTCTTTATTTTGATATACCAGGGACTGTTTTTGACAACTTTTAAACTTGGGGGACTAAAACTGCCAATTATGCAAACTTGATACGTTTTTCACCAGATTTTGATATGTTTGCATTTAAAACACATAAAACACTTGTTTGTGATATTTTAATCATTTTGATGCATTTCTGAGTGTTTTCAGATGTTTTTGACATTATAAACAGTACAAAAATGATGAGTATTTAGACACTCATCACCATCTTTGTCCATATTTCCTTGTTTTCATATAAAACCAAAATTATCGTGAAGTTAATTCGTTTGACGGATCGATTACCAAAAACATTTTATTCAAGTTTTCAACAAACACAAAAACCCAAAAAGATTTTCTTTCTTATTTTTACAACATGTTTTTCAAAAATCCAAAAATATCCATCTTTACCCTCTCACATCTTTGATTCTTCATCCCAACCCCTCTGTAAACCTTTGATTATTTCTATGTCTTATCCTCACCCTCTTGGTTGTCAATGGTGTGGTGGTCCTTATAATGGTGGCAATTGCCCCAGTTGTAGCATGGTGGAATCAGGAAACGGGTCTGTCTATAACCAGGATCCCTATTCCTACCATAACACAACTGATTTATTCCATCAGCTACCACACTGTGAGACTCAGCAGTTTTACTGTTGTGAGTGCTGTGGTGGTTCACACTCCAGTTCTGATTGTCAGTCGGGAAACACGCTTGTCTATGAGCAGGTTCCTGATAACAATTATGACTACCACACATATAACTCACAGCCACATCAGTTTTACTGTTGTGAGTATTGTGGAGGTCCTCACTTTAGCTCTGATTGTCAAACAAGGAATCCATTTCCTTGTAACAATTACGACTCTTCATATCATGACCAACCTCTTCAGTACCAAATGAATCAGGCACCACCTCAGCCTGAGCCACTTCCTCAAAATCTTCTCCTTGATCTTTTGGATTTAGTAAAAGATTTGAAGGAATGTAAACATCCCCAAGATAATCCAAATGAGAAATCCATGGAGGAATTGTTAGCCGAAGAGCGGGCTGCTAAATTAGATTCCCAGATTGCCTTTGAAAAATCTATTAGGGAATCACTCACCCTTATAGCCCACACTATTGTTGTCTGACTCCCTCAACTCTTCCTGATCGTATGTATACAAAATATGAAAGGTAAACAAGAAGACGATCATTAAGGTAGTATCAGAAAAGAGGGACTAAAAAGTACCTTCCTTAAAGTTGACTACTTGAACTACTTAGAACTATTTTAACTTCCTATAGTTCACATAGGAGTAGTAGTGACAGTAGTCCTTATTTTGCCTTAGCTCTCGATCTAAACCGACGAAAAAGAAAACGTTAACTAAGGGATTATCTAAAAAGTTTCCGTTAGACCCTTAGATTAAATCGTCGGGCGAGAAGCCGATTGTTAAGGAGGTACCTAAAGAGTAAACCTAATAGAACCCCTACAAATGTAAGGAAGTTTAGAAAATGATTTAGGTTTTCTAGTTCCTCTTCTA
>BPTQ01000001.1:44091917-44240954 GCA_019973895.1 Chrysanthemum seticuspe
TATCACTTTTCAGTACAACAAAGTTAATGTTGACTTTTTAAGTCAAACAAAAGGCAAAACATAACAAAAGTGCACCATTGTAGAAAAATTATACCAAATACATGTCACAAAACATATCTTACATTAACCCAAAAGACAATACAAAGAAAACCTAACCAACAACCATCTTACAACAACCATACTTACCCAAAACATATCTTACAAATCTAATCTAAAACATTCATTAACCCAATAGGTAAATGACCACAACACAGAGAAAACCTAGCCAACTAAACATCAAATACATCTTGGTCTTTCTAAGTTCCCTTGTCAATTCTTCAATGGCAGTTTCATGCCTATTCCTAGCCCTTAACAATCCAGGTATAATTTGTACAGCACGATCACACATTGGTGGATCAACCCAATCAATCCACCCACATCGTGATCCCTGTTTGGGGCAACTGTAGAAACGCCGACCTGGGTGAGACACTGTCCAAGAAGTCTTGACTATGCAAACTCGTCCACATCTGCAGAATACCATGATTGACGAAGACTTTAGGTGTTCTATGATTTTTAATTTGATTATGTGAGATCTAGGGTTTTTTAGTTGGGAATGTCACTTTGGGAGGGTTTTTAATTTGGGTGTTCTTGGTTAACTGGTTTCGTTTTGGGCGGGGAGGGTATGATAATAAATAGGGTGGGAGGGAAAGTGGGTAAGGAGTTGAAAAGACAAGTTTACCCTTGTCTTTTAATGAGATAACGAGCCAAATAAACGTCCGTCTATTTTAGGGACCAAAAGTGTGCATAGTTTCAAAATTAGATACTGGTGGTGTAATAAAAGTGACTTAGGGACTAAAGTTGTTATATTGGGCAAACCATAGGGACCAAACGTGTAATTTTTTCTAAAATATTATAACTATAATAAGGATGAATCATATTTTTAAATAGTTAAGAAGTTTAAAATTTAATAGTCCCACATTGGAGCAAGAAAGAAAGAAATGTTTCTATATATAGCTGATGATTATCATATATATTGTTATGGTTGATTGCTATCACGTTAATATATGAACTTGATAGGAATTGAACATACTTTTTGGTTACGTTTTTTTTTTTTTTCTTTTTTTTTTTACTTGTTTTACTTGTCAAGAGTAAGTATATTCACTTCGAAGTGCTTTAACATTTTCTACTTCATACCTTTGTATCAGATATAAAGATTTTGACATTACTTTTTCAACTTTCGTACCTGTAATGTTGTACTAGGATAAGGTATTAAAAACAAACCAAGGTCTGTTTTTTGGTCAGATTGAACAAGCCTTAATATCCACCCAACTTGGTCTAATTTATATTTTGTACCCAATTTAGTAATTTGTCGACTAACTTGGTGACTTAACCTGTTTTAGCTTTTTTTATTTATTATAATTATTTTTAATAAGAGCTCCTATTTATATTAACTATCAAGTTCACATATTAAAGTTACAGAAATGAAGTTATTTCTTTCAACATAGTTGTGAGGTGTAAAGTTGAAACAATGTATGTCCCACATCGGATGGAAATTTAAAGAACTGTGTGTATATATACATGAGGTCAAGACCATGTTTTGCGACGTTTGAGTGCTTTGTAGTGTATATATATAGCTATGCTCACTACGATGTGCTCGTTCATCTTTTTCTTTCTTAGCAATCAATTTTTCACTTTGCAAGAGTACAAGTTAAATAACTTCAATTTTTGCAAGAGTACAAGTTAATAACTTAAATTTTAAGTGTTTTGTAGTGTGCATATATAGCTATGCTCACTAGAAGGTACTCGTACATTTCATTTTTTTACTAACTTAAATTTTGACAACTTTTATAAATAAGTTGAAGAGTAAATTACACCATTTGTCGCAGGTTGTACCAAAATCACTCGAGGAGTCCTTTTTCTGGAAATAAATACGCCAAACATTCTCGACGTCTCTATGTTATAATGTCGGCAATCCTTGGCACATAAACATCAATAATATGACTTTAAGCACATGTTTATTTGAGTATCAATTTTCAGCACATATATATAAAGGAACGTTGCTCTAAATAAATTAAATGAAGTTTTTGTTAGTCCTACTAATTTTTAAGCATATATATTTGATCAGTATCAACTTTTGATGTGAAAAGAATGATTGTGTTGAATCGAAATGTTGGAATACTGTTTCTTACGGTGTTTAAGAGTCGTGAACGGATGGGGGAGCGTTTTCAGCTTAGGTAAATTTGTTTTTGAGTATATGGAATAGAGCATGTACATAAATAAACAACATATTAAGCCTCATATTAAAAATTGATCTTTGTTTTCTTGGGTACGCATAGTAGACTGAGTAGAATGTTCATGGTAGGTTGGCTAATTAATTATCTGATTCTCGGTACGTGAGCTATGGTGGTCGTTGCCTTTGTATTAGTTAAACAACTTCTTTTCTTCGATAGAAATGAATAACACATAAAAAAAAAATCTAATAAATACTTGTTAATATGGCTGATGTCCTAAGTGCACTTGCAATGGTGGTGTTATTTGCAAGTTATTTGAGTGTTAAATGCATGTAAACCCAAGTTAACCATTGCAACTTCGGTGTTATTTGGGTGTTAAACCTTGCATGTTACCAAGTTAACGTGCGTTATTTTTTTTATTTTTTTTTCTCTGCCCTTAAATGAGGGGTTGTTTTTGTAAATTGTTGGTGAGTTAAGGTTTAACCCTGAGAATGTTATGATTACGGGTGTTTTTTTGGTGAGTTAATGTGAAATATTAGAGCTGATGTGGCACAGACGTGGCAGGAGGTTAAACCATAACTCAAGTTATGGTTGCAAATGCTCTAACAGATGCTAGAGTTGCAGAATATAAGGGTTGGTACCTTTTTATTAACAAAACTTATGTTCCATGTTGTTTTACCTCTAAGAAGTTTGTCCTTTTTTTTCTCGTCATTGCTGTTCAATATGATATTTAACTTTTGTTGTGATGTTACAGTTTTGTTACTTGATTTGATATTGATTGGAAGAATGAAATTTGGTGTGGGTGATAAAGTAATCAATGGAGGATTTGTATCTAATTACATCGTCGCTTAGTGATTATCATGGAGCTTGGCATTAATAATCAAAGTAAATCCAAAAACGATCTTTAGTGTGCCTATGGATGGTACTTATTAGAATAAAACACAAGCATGAATCGAGAGAAAAGGTAGGTGCTTCATTGTTTTTGTCATGAAAGTCATGTTGACTCCCACCCCACATAGTGAAAAGAAGGAAAATAGTTATCGTTTATATATCCAATTGTTTACTCTTTTGCAGTTTTAGGATTAGCGTCATGCTTTTCTATAGGATGTCCAGTGTGGTTTTATTGAAACCGCAGAAAAATTGATATGAGATCTTAAATTTTTTATTCTAACAAAAAAAATAATCAATACTAATATCTTTTTCTTAATTTTAGAAAATAGCTAACAAAACAGTTGTCTGCAAAAAGGTGTTGAAAGTTTTAATATGAAAAACTTTAACTTTTTCGATATAACTTTATAAATTTACCCCAACAAGCACTCTAAATTATGAAATTTATATGAGAACATTCTTTGTTTATGTTTTTACGGTATAAATTATTCTTATCAAAGAACTCAAAGGATGCGTTTAGTAGTAGAGTTTTCTTTTTTTAACCAATTTGTGACTTTTATTTAAATTTATGCCACATATAAAGAAAAAATGTATATACCTAAAACCTCTTAAATTGAGAAGTAAAAAAAATATATATATGAAAAAACTGACATACTCCTTCTGCTTAAAATACTCTATATTTAATAATTATCTTTGTTTATCACTCTTATATTGCAGCATTTCCATGAATCCGGTTTTGCTTTAACATCAATGTTTTTAATAAAAATCAACAACTTTTTCTTTAACTTTAAAGTTTAAAGCTTAACGCTTCATAACCTTTTACAACCCTGTATCTGTATCTGTTAGACAATGTAAACCCCGTAGATTATACTTTATTATTGATCATTATTTATAATGGTAAAACCTTAGATACCTTAAACCCACAAACCGGGATTCGGCATATTTATTCTCTAATACTCCCTCGCAATCGCGAAAGCTCGGATTGGAGTAATAAACTAAACAAAACATGAACGCAATAAAAACATAACTTGTTGATGAAGAAATCCGGCAACAAGCAGAAGCAATTCTTCAAGCAATAGTAAAAGCAAATAAATATAGTAGCAAAAGCAAATAACATATTTGTTGATGAAGACAAATAGGTCGGTTTAGGGCGGTTTTACTATTATAAATAATGGTTAATAATAAAGTGTAACCTACAGGGTTTACATTTTCTAACATGGTATCGGAGCGGATCTGATCCTCAGACTTAAGTGGCTAAGTTGAGTCGCTTCCTCTATGTCACCCCGTCAAACCCTAGCCACCATCATTTATCCCTTTCAGAAGAAAAAATAAAGAAAAAAAATATATGCTTTGATTTTATTTTTGTATCTTTGCTTTTGTTGTTGCTTCAGATGAAAATTTGTCTCCGGTTGCTGTTGTCGGATGTCTTCATCAACAAATATGTTATTTGCTTTTGCTACTATATTTATTTGCTTTTACTACTGCTTGAAGAATTGCTTCTGCTTGTTGCCGGATTTCTTCATCAACAAGTTATGTTTTTATTGCGTTCATGTTTTGTTTAGTTTACTACTCCAATCCGAGCTTTCGCGATTGCGAGGGAGTATTAGAGAATCCATATCCGCTCCGATACCATGTTAGAAAATGTAAACCCCGTAGGTTACACTTTATTATTAACCATTATTTATAATAGTAAAACCGCCCTAAACCGACCTATTTATTCTCTAATAGTGTCCCTAGATATTAAATTTGATAACTTTCATTTATGCACCACAATCACCTTTATATAATGAATTCATCTTTTTTTTCATTTTTCTTGTTGTGTGGTTTGTAAAAAATAATAGAAAATGAGTAACCGAGTCAAGGTTAATGTCATTGTTGAAAAAGCTTTTAGGTAATATGTGGATCCGGCAGTTTAGACTTTACAACATTATATGTTCATGAGTAAGGATTAAATGATAAATAAAATTAAAATGAGAAGGGTGAGAAGAAAACATAACCGTACATTTTAGATGCATCTACAAACATAAATGCATCTCTCTTTAAATTTCTCACCCTCATTTGAAATATGTGGCTCTAACTATTTCTTATTTTTTTCATTTTAAATTTTCTTTCTCACTAGATCTCTTCCCATGCTCATGAAGTATTTCTGAGGTACTTCCATCATCTACGTATATCCTATGGATGTAATGCCCTCCTCTTTCCGCTCATATCACCATGAGATATTCCTCCATATCCATTACCGTAAGTGGTGGAAAAAAGATATTCATCTGCGTTGGGTGGACCGCTTCCGCTTTTGATCTTGTGTGTGTTTAACAGAGTTGCACCAAAAAGATGGCAGATCCCTTTTCTTTTTTGTCCGGTTCTGGTTTTTTGGTTGCTTTGTTAACATCGCCATTCAAATTACTTTGTTTACTATCCTTTACCAGATGTGCTAACTATCCTAATTTTACAGCCTTTTTGATTTGTCCCTTTATATGGATGCAAATTGCCATCATCTGTGTTGTGCCCTTTGTCCCCACCCATGGAATTCATAAAAATTATTTATGTTTTTGGTTTACGGAGCTCCTGTTATGGGAGGCTGTGGGAAAAAAACTTGCATTCATGGATTCAATGGCTAGTATTTTCTTAGGTGTTTTTATAAGCGATGTAAATTAAGGCGGTCATGCTTCTGGTTGGATTTTCGAAACCGGTGTTTATAATCCCCAACTCCCATGGCTTGGTTCTGGGTGAGATTTTTTGTTGGGATCCGATTGTTTCCGTGGTTTCCCTTCTTTTTGCATGACATGATGTAATTTAACCGGATCTTTGGTATACTTGCTTTGTTGTAGTACACTACTAGAAAAAGTGCCAATAGCAACGAAAATTTTGCAACAACCAATAAGTCGTTGCTAAATTCACACATTAGCAACGAATATAGCAACGAAATTTGGTAAAAATGGAATCTTCGATTAGCAACGATTTTTAGTTGCTAAATTCGTTGCTATATTCTCAAAATTTGGTGGGAACATTCCCTCTCATTTTTAGCAACGACTTTCTCAAAAAAATTCGTTGCAAAAAAATTAGCAACGAAGTTTTAATATTTTCTGATCAAATTATCAAATATTAGCAACGAAATTGCAAATATAGCAACGAATAATTTGTTGCAAAAATTGTTGGTCAAAAATTTTGAATATTTTTTGTGGCTAAATATATGAAAAAATGAAGGGAAAATTATTGAACTTTTCTTAGTTAACCTATCTTATTTTAAATTACTTTCTAGTTACTACATTCAGTGTTGTAAAAATCGGCCATGGCGGATATCGGCGGTCCACCGCCACGATATTTCCCAAATCGGTCTAACATGGCGTTTTGGTCAAAATCGGTCAAATTCGGAGCTTGGCGGTCAAAATCGGCCTTGGCGGCGGTTTGGTCAACGACGGTCAACGGTGGTCAACGCCGGTCAACGACGGTCAACGGTGGTCAACTTCAGATCTAGGGTTTTTTTTTTTCAAATTCACGGCAATTAACTTCGATTTTATTGATTTTGTTCTAATTTAAGCTAGTTTTTATAATTAATCTTGCTAATATTCATTTCTTTAATAAATTTCTTTATAATTTAGGGTCATCGCCATAGCGCCGCCATGGCGCCGCTATGGCGCTTGGCAGGGGTCAACCGCCACGGTACCGCCGAGCGATTTTTACAACCTTGACTACATTTATGAAAAAGTATAGGGAAAAAAATTTCCCTCTTTTTACTAAACCTTATTAACTAATGGCGGTTTAATTTCAATCTACTTACGATAATCTATGTACATATAAATATAACATGCAATCCATTACATGCATAAATATGCAATTTATGGTTTATCTATAAAAATAAATAACGCACATTGTTTGTATGTCTTAAAACCATGAACTTCAGCGTCATGAGTTTTTGACCCGCATTAAAAACGAAGTTTTATAGTGACTTCACTCGTGGTGCAAAAGGGTTAAGAATTTAGCTTTCAGCTCCAAATGAAAGTTGTAGATCTCTCTCCCGATTTCTTGGCCTCTTTAATCATTAAAAGCGGAGTTCGTATGAAGGAGTTATGGCCAAAACAAAGTAACTTTGTCAGGATACGATGTGTTATCATTAATTATTTGTTTCTTCTATTTATTCTTTCTTGATCCATCTTTTATCGAATTTTTAATAACTTAATCATCATTCCTTGGTCATGTCTATGCATGTAACCCCCGATAGAGCTTTAATTATATTAATGTAGCTACCCGTATCGCGAGTGTTTAACTAAAACTGAATTTTTCTGTGGTTTGACTCGCGACGTTAATGAGTTTAACTTTCAGCTTATAGGTCCAAAACCAAAGTTGTAGACCTTTCTCTCACGGTTTCGTGACCATTTTAATCATTAAAAGCGGAGTTCGTATGAAGGATCTATGGCCAAAACAATGTCACCCTGTCAGCATATGATGTGTTATCATTAATTCTATATTTGTTATTCGTTTCTTTACTTGATTCTTTCTTGATCCATCTTTTATCAACTTTGAATCATTTAATCATCGTTCATTGGTCATGTCGCTGCATGTATTTCTTCATTTGTTCTACTGATTTATGCATTTCTCAAGCTTTTTGATCCGAGCTTGAGTCGAATTCAAGCTTTATCACGCCGAGCTCAACCTTTCTTAAAAAAATCTCATTAGTGAACACAAATTTATCGAGTTTATCCTTATTAAAAGTCGACTTGATTTAACTCGTTTACACCGCTGCTCTAGTAATTATAATTTTCAAATACTAGATAATTAGTTTTATATAGTGTTTTGAAACCCGGTTCGACTCGGCTGGTTCGACTCGGCTGGTTCAACTGCAAATCAGAACACAATATAAGTGAAAGCTGTTACAATCGAATCATCTCAATAGTGAGAACCATGTTGCCACTTGACGCTGCTTTGCCTGAAGACTTTTATCAGGCAAAGAAGATGGTGAAGAAATTAATTCTCGGATATGTTAAGATTCACGCATGTCCAAATGATTGCATGTTGTACTATAAAACTGATTCGGATAAAAGAAACTGCCTAGTGTGTGGTCATCCTCGTTTTAAAAAAGGAAGACAAGGCAGAGGTAAGGGTAAAGAAGTACCATTCAAGGTGTTACGTTATTTGCCACTTACACCGAGGCTTCAAAGGCTTTTCATGTCAAAAAAGACAGCTGAACACATGTCTTGGCATACAAAAAGTCGTCGTTCAGAAGGGGTACTTAGTCACCCATCTGATGGAGAGGCATGGAAACATTTTGATCGCACTCATCCTCCATTTGCTGCGGATGCACGCAATGTCAGATTGGGTCTCTCCACAGACGGTTTTAACCCTTTTGGACACTCAAGTATACCTTATTCTTGTTGGCCAGTATTTGTCACACCTTACAATTTACCACCATGGATGTGTATGAAGGAGGCAGTCTTATTTCTAACTCTAATCATCCCTGGTCCAAAGAGTCCTCGTAATAACATTGATATATACTTGAGGCCACTAATTGATGAATTGAAAACACTTTGGGAAGGTGTTACAACATATGATGTCTTTCGAGAACATAATTTTCAAATGAAAGCGGCTTTGTTTTGGACAATAAATGATTTTCCTGCTTATGGTATGGTTTCTGGTTGGAGCACCCACGGAAAAATGTCATGTCCATATTGTATGGAGAACACTAAGGCGTTTACTCTTCAACATGGAGGGAAACCGAGCTTTTTTGATTGTCATCGTCAGTTCCTTCCTTTAAATCATCCATATAGAAAGGACAAAGATAACTTCTTTGTTGGAAGAGTTGATCCAGATGATCCTCCCCCTCGTTTGTTAGGCGAAGCCTTACTACGTAGGTTGAGTGACTTTCCTGACATGCCGTTTGGGAAAGCCAATGGAGCGAAAAAATGGCCAGGATATGGAAAGGAGCATAACTGGACAAAGAAGAGTATCTTTTGGGAGTTGTCTTATTGGAAAACCAATTTGATACGACACAATTTAGATGTTATGCATATTGAGAAAAATGTTTTCGAAAATGTATTCAATACCGTCATGGATGTGAAAGGAAAGACAAAAGATAATATTAAGTCGCGCCAAGATATGAAACGTTATTGCAAAAGACCTAACTTGAATATGTTTGAGCAGAATGGGAAGTCAATGAAGCCAAAAGCTCAATTCTCATTGTCAAAACCACAAGCAAAAATAGTATGCGAGTGGATCAAGCATGTCAAGTTTCCGGATGGATATGCCTCGAACATATCCAGGTGTGTGAACCTCGATGATTACACATTGTGTGGGATGAAAAGCCACGATTGTCATGTGTTCCTACAACGATTAGTGCCAATTGCTTTTAAAGAAGTGTTGCCGAAGTCCATATGGGATGCCTTGACGGAATTGAGTCATTTTTTTCGTGACATATGCTCAACAGTTATGCATGTGGAACATATTGAGACACTGGAAAAAAATATAGTGGAAACGTTGTGTAAACTAGAGAAGATATTTCCACTAGGTTTTTTTGATTCAATGGAACATTTGCCTGTACATTTAGCTTATGAAGCTAAAGTGGGCGGACCGGTACAATATAGGTGGATGTATCCTTTTGAGAGGTAATCAACCAAACAAGCCTCGTTTGCTTTGCATATTTTTTCTGTCGTATGTTCTTATCTTCTATGCATTTCACTGTTAGGTGTATGATGAACTTGAAGAAAAAAGTTCGTAATAGAGCATCCATAGAGGGTTCGATATGTGAAGCATACCTCATTCAAGAAACATCAACATTTTGCTCACAATATTTTGAACCTCATGTTCAAACAAGGCTTAACCGTGTTCCAAGAAATGATGATGGCGGCCATGTGGGTGAAAAATGTAAAGTTAATGTCTTTAGTCATCCTTGTCGGCCATTTGGAGAAGCTATTGAAAAATTGTTGGTTGAAGATGAATACATAGTTGCACAAAGATATGTTCTTTTAAATTGTGCGGAGATTCTGCCATTTGTGAAGTAAGTGTGCTAAACACTTATAAATTCTGATTCCACACGCATATTTATTCTTTTCAGCTATTGTAATTTTTTGCTACAGAGAATTTGATGACCTCATGACCGCAAACAATCCAAATATTAGAGATGAAGAGCTAGACCATTTACGTGATTTGGAGTTCTCTAAATGGGTTAAAGGAAGAGTAAGTGTCCCATTTAAAGTCTCATATGACAATAAAATCCATTTTACTAACACAATGTGTTTACAGATACATCATGACAAGACCATTGATGAATCAATACGTTATCTTTGCAATGGCCCTAGTAAATACGTAACATATTATAACAGTTGTTTCGTCAATGGTTTCAAGTTTCACACGAAAGACTATGGTGAACACCAGACAACAATAAATAGCGGTGTGTGCGTCAAGGGTAGTTGTTACAATGACTACGAAAAGGATTATTATGGCATTCTACTTAATGTCATACAATTACATTATGTTGGAGGCTACCGAGTTACATTATTCAAATGCCACTGGTTTGATAGTGAAAGGGGTATAAAAGTTGATGGTAAGCATGGCCTTGTAGATATTAATATAAAGTCAAAACTTGGTGGGAATGATCCATTCGTGTTAGCTGAACAAGCTCAACAAGTTTATTACACTACTTATCCTGCTAGAAAGAGAAGTCGTACCGAGTGGTTAGGAGTTTGTAAAGCCAAAGCAAGGAACACATACAACTCAAGTCAGAACAATGTCCAAGGAGATGAAGTAACACCAACAATGGATGGGTTTTACCAAGAAGATGAAATGGCTCCACCAAGTGTTGTGGGGGTGGATGTCGATTTGGATCAAGTTGTCAATTTACCATCAACAGAGGTGGAAGAAGTTGAAGATGTAGAAGAGGTTCAGGTACCAATGCAGACCATTAACACATCAGACGAGGATGTAGATGTTGATGATGAGGAAGAATTCGATGAGGAAGAATTCGATGAGGAAGATAGTGAGGAAGAGGAAGATGATATTGATTTATCTAGTGATAACGAATGATGATCATGTAAGCTTGTCAGGATGTAGATTAGCATATGCATGGTTTATTTACATTTATGATATTAAAATTCTTTTATCTTATTATAATTTTGTCACTTGTGAGAAATTCATTAGCTTTTTATGATTGAAATTTCATTGGACCTAAACTTTTTTTTTCGTATGTGTGACAGATATGGCTGCAGTTGATACCAAGTCTACCAGTCGAGTTACCTTCTACATCAGTGAAGCTACCTTCTACATCGTGAAATTGGAGTTTTTGACGTCTTCTTCATCAATACCAGTGAAGCTACCATCTACATTGTCTTTCAAAGCGCATCGTCATCGATTGGTATGCCTTTATTTTAGAAGTTTTTCATTTTGTAATGTTTTAGAACAAGTTTTGTTGAGTAGACTGATCCTACAATAAATGTATGAACTATAAGATTGGTTGTGTTAATTTGCCTAGCCTCGTATTTTACTTTAAAACTTGATGATTAAGTTGGTGCTTATATTTGACATATATTGTGCATTATCAAGCGTGTCTTATGGTCATAATTTTTGGTTATTTTTGTAGGCCAAAGAATCTAGAAAAAGACCATCCAGTATGGAGTTTTTTGAAAATTTGTACAAGAAAAGTAGACATGAAGGTGATTGGCGTGTTGCAAGATCAGAAAAGGTTGCGCATGCGCCTGTTATATTTGCTAATGTTGTCGATCCAGCTCTTGATCTTCATCTGGACCCAGAGGCATAAGTAAAAGGCACTCATGTATGTTTTGTTTAGCCGTATTAACTTTCTAGTAGCTATATTTTGTATTTATAACTTTAGCTACCTTGATGGCTTATTGCAAGTGTAAACGATTAGTAGACGAATAGTTTATCGATCATATATGGGATTGGTTCCTTCTGGTTCAAAGAGTTTATTACTTAGTAGGTACAGGTTTAGGTTTATATATGCTGGAAATAATTCATACACGAATAGCATATTTTTGTTGAAAATTAATTTAGCAACGACCAAAATTTGTTGCAATTATAACAAAACATAGCAACAAAAATAGTCATTGCGAAGGCCAATTGGCAACAAGATAGTTGTCGTTGCTAAATCTCAACTTAGTTGCTAATAGTAGCACAACATTATATCGTTGCTAAGTAAAAATTGCAACAAACATAATTTCGTTGCTATCTACAGAAATAGCAACGACTTACCATAAACTCAAAATTAGCAACGACCTTGTAGTTCGTTGCTAAATAGCAACGACCTGGAGAATTTAGCAACGATTTGCAAGTTAGCAACGGGCGATATAGCAACGACCCAAAGTGGTTGCCAATGTCGTTGCTGAGAGCGATTAGCAACGAATTTCGGCCATTTAGCAACGAATTTTGTCCGTTGCTATTGGCACTTTTTCTAGTAGTGCTTGAAGAAAGTTCAGTATAACTTAAACAGTGACCTTCACGTGGAATCAAACAATCAGCTATAGATACCATTTCACAGTGTTCTTCATTCTCATTAAGTGAAAACCACTGTCCATATATTATATAATACAGTTAGGAATTAATTATGATGATATTATCTTTCTTAACATCTAACAAAAGAATCTCAATTAGTGGCTTATATACAAATGTAGCCAATTTACCGTTTTGTGATTGTTAAGGTGGACCCCTATAGAGAGAAGCACTTTAAACTCCTCGAAGGATTTGTAGAACAAAGACTGTGACGCAGCCTTAACTATGTCTTGGTACTTTCCTAACTCTCCATCATGCAGTGCCACCTATGTATGATATATACACATACCAGAGCAAGTGAGCACCCCATTGGGGTTATCTTTCATTCAAAATATGCTTGTGGGCTTGTGGCTGAGCTAGTTATGAAGAATGCTTCTTCAAATGCTAGCTAGCTACAACCATCAAACACAAAGAAATTAACTAAATTTATTTAATTGGTTATTATTCTACTTACTTTTTCATCAAGGGGTTGGAACTCAAAGCCTGCTACTTGAAAGGCGTATTTGTCATACAAGTATTCAAAGCAAATATGAAGATATTTAGTTTTGCTATCGCTTGTAAACTGATATAATGGTGCCACAAACCATCCACCTTCTCTCTTGTATGTATCGTAAACTTTGCAAATTTTTTTCTCCCCATCTAATTTGTACTTAAGGGTTATAGATTTCGTCAGTGGCCAGACCTCTCTGAAGACAAGGTTCACACTGTATGTGATTAGGGGACACAAGAATTGAGCTCTAACACGTACTGTCAAATCCTTCCTAAATGTGTAACGTCTCCCCCCTGGAAATCTGAATGAAGTAGCCGCTAAGATTGACATAATAAAAAACCATAGAGAAACAAAACGGATGGGTCAGAAGGAGGACAATTCACCTTGAATTAATAGAGTCCTCAGTCGGGCGTTCGAGGTTGTAACTTTGAATTTGTGGTGGAGTAAGACAGCCTTCAATGTAAATCCTTTCACAGACTTGTCCCTTATCATTTACTGCCACCATCTGCGTGTCATTGATTAAAAAATCAGTTGGATATCTGCGTGTCCTTGAATTAATATTGTTTGGCAAAATGTGTGCTAAATTAATTTTATTACGTGACATGTTGAAAATAGGTTTTGGCGTTTTGCCAGCTGTTGCTTTCTTTGTTTTTGTATTGACCTTTGATGGGCACTCTATCTCCATTTTTTCACAGTTCATTAGAGCACCCTGTACGGGTTTTTTTCCTCGTGCCGACGGATAACGCGAACCTGTAACGTTAGGCGCCATTTATGTGGGTTTTGTGTTTATGTGTTTGTGTGTTTTTTGTTTATGTGTGTGTGTTTTGTTTTAATGTGTAATGTGTGTGTGGAGTGTGTGTTTGTGTAGGCGCCAACATGGTGTATACTTTCTTTTCTTGTACTACGTATATTAGGTTGTAAAATGCACACATTTTGAGTTATTTAAGCAATGTTTATCTCTACTATACATCTTTTCCTCATTTACATGCCTTTCAAATTAAAGTATTTGCATGGCAATATATGGTTGTCAAACATTAAAAACAAATCACGAAGACAGTTACAAATCACGATCACAGTATCGAAATTTTAAATATTTGAGATGGAAATTATAAATAGGGATGATTTGATATATAGTGTTTCATTGCCTATATAAATGAGGTAAATTATCAAACCACAGTTACTAATCGAAATCGAAGTCGAAGTCGAAATGAAAAATGAAAGAAATGTTGATGACGATCTTGAGATTAGAAATGCTTTGCTTCGATGTTCCACATCCTAATCCGTTTTTCAACCTTAACTTGATAAACTGGAATTGGGATGACATTATTGTCATCTCAAATGATGACGATGATGATAAAGAAGAAGAAATTCCAATGCCAATTGTTGAGAGCCGAGTATTCATAGTTGGTCGGAAAAGAGTTTATAGCTTGATTGACGAAAGTGACAGTGATAGTGGTGAAAAATAGAATTAATGTGTTGGCTTTTTGTTTAAATAAATTATTTGCCGTGTTGCACTTTACTCTTTTAATAAATAAATTATTATTTGCCGTTGGAATTTCTTGTTCCAGCGCATTAAATTAGTTAGAATTGCAAAGCGTCTCCTATTTAAAATGGACTTATCACCTATTGTTTCTAAGTTTTAGTGCTAATACAAAATAGCATGTAATATTATTTTTTATGTATCTTCGTAGTTTGGATGCAAATTATATAACTCCATCCATATTCCAATTTACTGTCATATATGATAACTATTTATGTTGTACGCATAGAAAGAGTTTATTATTTTATTTATTGCATATCAGTAGATGGTTTCCAAAAGTACTCGTGCCCTCCCAAAAGTGATCTTGAATTTTTAAGTCAACTTGCTATGCTTGCTTATGTACGTTAGAAATATTTTTCCTCTCAAACTCGGCAGTTACATGCTAACTATGACTATTTCTAACCAAAATAGCGAGCCTTGAAGATGGGTTGGACAAGAGGAGTGAACATAAATGCCAACTTAAGCAATCACGATGGGCCATTATCATAGTATGCAATCAGCATCTAAAATTATTGCAAAAATGTAACTGTAAATCATGCTTAGAATTTGTCTATAACTTGTGATTTTTCTTACGAATGTTAAGTATAGTTGTTTATATGTTGAAAAATACACAAGTTCATCTGCAAATCATTTTGGTTAAGTATAGGAAATTAGGAATGATTTTACAGTGTGCATATCGTGTGCAAGTAAAAAAATACTATAATAAAAGTCAAAAATATAGTAACCTTAATTAACTCTTATATGTCACTAATTAAGTTAGTCAACCAATCACTTTTAAATAACTGTTTTATGAAATGAATATTTTGTCAATGAGTTGATATAAGAAAGTTAAACAAATATTTTAACAAACCTTCTATCATTTTTAAGTTATGCAAAGACTTTCGTAACAAGTTTTCTAAAGTGTATCATTTTATATTGTGCAAAAATATAGTAACCTCAAGTAACTTTAATATGTCAAGAAATAAGTTAGCCAACCAATCACTTTTAAGGAATCATCTGCGTCTTAAATTTGCGATGACTATTAATAAAGCTCATGGCAAACAATGTCACAAATGTGGATGTCTATTTGCCCAACTATATTTTCTCGTATGGCCAACTTTATGTTACGTTGTCTAAAGATATATCGCGTAGAACTACCAATGTATTAGTGAAACCAGTCAAAGAGTTCGATCAATGAATAGTCTACACCTCAAATGTCGTGCACCAAAAAGTTTTACGCGATAAGTAGCGTGTATTGTTAGTTGTTATCTCATAATTGATGTAATGTGTTATTTTAAGTTTCACTAAATGTTTTTATGTGTTCTTTAAAACATGTTAAGAATTTTTGCTTGAGATGAATTAACGCATGTTACAACCGTTTGCAATTACATTTTCATCTTTTCACGTTCTAATTTGAACATTACATGAAACACTTACCAGAATATCGCAAATCATTAATTGTCTGCCGCTAGGAATTTCCGTTGCTATGCACGGGTACTCGCCTATGTCACAATATAGCATGAGTCTTACGTACAACACATACAACACACGAAAGTCACAATATTAAAAAGATTTTGCATGGAAATAGTCAAATATTTGTGCATGGAAAGTATTCTTGAGATTGTGCATGGAAAGTATTCTTTGTGTTAAAACAATTGATACTACACCAATTTACACAAACAAAAAGCGGGAATTTTCAATTTTCAAAATGTAAATAAGTTTTGCCTATATAAACAACCCTTAAGAGAGTTGATGCTACACGAATTTACAGAAAAAAGAAAAAAAAATGGAGATGCAAAATGAAAGAAATGTTGATGATGATCTTGAGGTTAGCAATCAATTTTTTTTGATGATCTTACGCACTTAATACTCTCTTTGTAATGTGCATTGACACATCTTGTTTGTTTCTTGTTTGTTTTTTTATTACAGCTTGATCCACCTCCTCCTCCCCCTCCTCCACATCATGTTCCGTTTTATAATCCTCATTTGATTAACTGGAATTGGGATGACGTCATTGTCATCTCAAGTGATGATGAAGATGATGAAGAAACAAGTCAACCTATCAACATTGGTCGTAAACGAATTTATTGTTTGGTTGATCAAAGTGATGACGAAGATGAAGATTAAAAGTTATGTTTTCGTTTTTTTTTAAAACATCTCGTTTTACAATAAAGACGTGACGATGTATTTATTTCTTTAGTTTCGTTTCCATCAAATGAAAGTAATCGTTGTTGATCTTCGTATTATACTTGTTTGTTTTTAACTTTCGTCATCAGTTGTGATATTAAATAAATTCGTGCTAATTTTTAACAATGTGCTGCAATGATATTAAATAAATTGTGATATTAGATAAATTGTGCTGCGCCAATTTTTAACAACTAACAAATGTGGCACTACTTTAGTAATGATATTAAATATATTCGTTA
This sequence comes from Chrysanthemum seticuspe, assembly GCA_019973895.1. Taxonomy (NCBI): domain Eukaryota; kingdom Viridiplantae; phylum Streptophyta; class Magnoliopsida; order Asterales; family Asteraceae; genus Chrysanthemum; species Chrysanthemum seticuspe. Next base: position 44,108,943 of record BPTQ01000001.1, read on the forward strand.
CCTAGATATTACCTTCGTTTTTAAGTTAAACATATATTCATTACCTTATATACAAAATCACATGAAAGTATATTCTTATAAATACCATAGACAATGTCCCAATCTACTTAGGGTTACAATTTCTCATTACGACTTTCATGATGAATATTGACAACACAGTCGCACGTGAAGTATTTGTTTCAGAAAATCAAGATGTCAACATGCTTGACCAAATTGCAACGAATGTCACGGTAAATATGTTGTATCTTACATATGATTATGATTTACGACTCTTACCACATCGTTTTTCTTGGTAAGAGTTTGCCATTCACTTTGACGTAAAAAGTACTTTTGGTTGGGATGTTCTTATATTCTTTAAGATTAGTTATTAGAAACGTTAACAATCCATGTCACGATTTATTAGAAACGTTCTTATATGCTTTAAGATTATTTATTCTAAAATTAGTCAATCACGAAGTATATCACAATTGATGTTCATACAATTGATGATCCATGTCACGGCATTATTTTGTAGACAGATTTGGGACCAAGCACAAACTCTCATACAATTGATGTTCATGTTGATGTCGAACAACTAGCCGGAGCTACAACGGCTAAGATGGATCGAATATGGGTAGACTTGGTTCGTAAAGAGATCAAGTCATTGTTAGACATACTAGATGCTGCGGAATATAGAATAGAAAATGACACCACTACTGTTGAAGCTTTGATCCGGCAAATGGATTATGTAATGATCCGGCAAATAGAATTGGATGCCCGATTATTCTTTTAAGGAATCTTGATCCGGCAAATGGATTATGTAATAGAACGAGGTTGATATGCAAACGTTTTGATCCTAATGTCATCAATGCTGAGATTGCTGTGGGACAGCACGCTGGAGTTAGAGTGCTCTTGCCAAGAATTCCTCTTGCTCCATCTGAAGACGACATGTTCCCTTTCAAACTAAAGAGAACACAATTTCCCGTGCACCTTAGCTTTGCGATGACTATTAATAAAGCTCAGGGCCAAACAATTCCAAATGTGGGTGTCTATTTGCCAAATTATGTTTTCTCTCATGGCCAGCTTTATGTGGCATTGTCTAGAGGGATATCTCGTAGAACAACAAAGGTATTGGTTAAACCAGTCAAAGAGTTCCGTCAAGCAGGAATCTATACCTCAAATGTCGTGTATCAAGAAGTTTTACGTGACGAGTAACATGTGTTGTTAGTTAATATTTCATAATTGATGTAATCTTTATTTTAAGTTTCATTAAATATTTTTCTATGTCGTTTGATATATGTTAAGAATTTTTGCTAGAGTTGAATCATCACATGTTACAACAGTTTGTAATTACATTTTCATCCTTTTTCACGTTCTATTTTGAACGTTATACAAAACACTTACCACAATATCGTATATCGTTAATTATCTGCCGCTAGAAAACCGATGCCGCTAGGCACGGGTACTCGCCTAGTTTTATTTAAATGGGTTGTTTTATTTTAATAAATGAAAAAGATTAAAAACTGTGAGGTTCATGAGTGCTCTATAACTTTAGTTACGGAAAGAGGGTGTTTAAGTGCTGAGTTATAGAAGAAAGATGTTGAGATGACAACACTCTTTCCCTACAACATGAGTCTATGGCTCCCGGGCACCTAGTGCTCTTAATACCAATACTCATCTATCCAGTACAATGATTCGCTGAGTTTCAAAGTTTGATGTTCGTATTAATAAAACATCAATTCAGAAAACAGAAATACCAAAACATAAAACCATTAGACACAACGTGATCCCAAACAAAAATAAATAAATAAATAAATAAATAAATAAATAAATAAATAAATAAAAATAAAAAAAATTAGAAAAAAAATAAAATATATAAAACTCAAAACTTACCAAATGAAACATGATATAATGGTTCCGTCCCTGATTACATATGATATGTTCCGGGGCAAATCGCACAAAAGTGTACCCAACTTATACTCAATTTTAATTTAAGGTACTCAACTATTTTTTTCTCAATTTAATGTACCTAACTTTTTTTCAGTTACAATGTTAGACGATTAATAAGTTATCAGGTTACCACTACCATACTTCATCTTCTCCGATCAAATTCCGTTTCGACTAGTTTTTTGTTTTTTTGTTTTTTAATCATATCACACAAAGGTGTAACTAAGTCAAACTTAAAAATGAAGATCCTCAATCACTCTTATGAAATAATAACATATCTCGTTTTAATTTAATCTATTAAGTATATACATGTATGCCACCTCCTGGGATTGAAAGCAACGTTTTGTTCTTTTCCAACACAATCTTGACCGTGTTGATGTTTCCAGCTCCAGCGGCTAAATAGAGCGTTGTGTTATAATTTTTATTTCCAAGTGCCAAGTCTTCCTCATTCATTAAAGTCACCAGATTTTTCACAAACTCCTTTACCTTTCCGGGGACTTTTGCAGATGCCGCAATGTGAAGCGCGGTTTCCCCATTTTCAGTAATACCATATCTCACCAACTCTAACTCGTTGTTCTTCTTAAAAATCTCTTCAGCAGCTTTCCAGTTGCATTTAATCGAAGCTTCGTAGAGAGGGACACCAATTTTGAGGTAATATTCTCTAGGTCCTTGAAAGTAATTTTATTGCAAACACTTAGTTAGTATCCTCTGTTTAATGCATATAGCCGGTATACTTAATAGATTAAATTAAGACAAGATATTTTATTATTTCATAGAGTGATTGAGGATCTCCTGTTTTAAGTTTGACTTGCTTTCACATTTGTGTGATATGATTAAAAAACAAAAAAAACAAAAAACTAGTCGGAAGTTGGCCGGAATTTGATCGGAGAAGATGAAGTATGGTGGTGGTAACCTGATAACCTATTAATCGTCTAATATTACAACTGAAAAAAAGTTGGGTACATTAAATTGAGAAAAAAATAGTTGAGTACCTTAAATTAAAATTTGGTATAAGTTGGGTACACTTTTGTGTAATTTGCCCTATGTTCCGAGGGAAGCCTATAGATTATCAGTTCTAAGTTTTTTATTCCAATCATAATGTTATGCATGAGATGGAAAATAAAGATTTATGTAGAGGTGGCAATCACAACCCATTTAGAGAAAAATGGGTTGCTATGGGTCAAAAATAACAACTTATGGGTTGGATTGGGTTACCCCATTTGCAAAGAACAGGTCAAATGTGTCAACATATGGACTTATGTGAATCAACAAATGGGTCGAATGGGTCAACAAATGGGTCGAATGGGTCACTTAAGGGCCGGGTGATAACTCAACCATCATTAGATGTCGTGTTTTTTATGTCTTTATACGTTTTTTTATTTTTTTCGTCAGTTTTAACATTTTCATCTGTTTTAGCGCGTTTTCGTCATTTTTTTACGTTTTTGTCGTTTTTTAACGTTTTCGTCCGTTTTTGCGCGTTTTCGTCCGTTTTTTTACGTTTTCGTCCGTTCTTGCGCGTTTTCGCCCGTTTTCGTCCGGTTTTGCGCCTTTTATTTTTATTATGTTTTTTAGGTTTTCGTCCGTTTTTACGCGCTTTCGTCCGTTTTTTTACGTTTTTGTCTGTTTTTGCGCGTTTTCGCCCGTTTTTTACGTTTTCGTCCGTTTTTTTACGTTTTCGTCTGTTTTTTTACGTTTTCGTCTGTTTTTTACGCTTTCGTCCGTTTTTACGCGTTTTCGTCCGTTTTTTTACGTTTTCGTCTGTTTTTAACGTTTTCGTCCGTTTTTGAGCGTTTTCGTCCGTTTTTGCGCGTTTTCGTCCGTTTTTGCGCGTTTTTGTATGATTTTTAGGTTTTCGTCCGTTTTTACGCGCTTTCGTCTGTTTTCTTACGTTTTTGTCTGTTTTTGCGCGTTTTCGTCTGTTTTTGCGCGTTTTCGTCCGTTTTTTTACGTTTCCGTCCGTTTTTTACGTTTTCGCCCGTTTTTTCCGTTTTCGTCCGTTTTTTTACGTTTTCGTCCGTTTTTTTGCCTTTTCGTCCGCTTTTTTACGTTTTCGTCCGTTTTTAACGTTTTCGTCCGTTTTTGCGCGTTTTCGTCCGTTTTTGCGCGTTTTTGTCCGTTTTTGTCTGTTTTCGCGCGTTTTCGTCTGTTTTTGCGCGTTTTCGTCCGTTTATTTACGTTTTCCCCTGTTTTTTACGTTTTCGTCTGTTTTTTACGTTTTCGTCCGTTTTTTTACGTTTTCGTCTGTTTTTTTACGTTTTCGTCCTTTTTTCGCAAACGTAAAAAAACGGCCGAAAACATAAAAATACAGGCGAAAACGCGCAAAAACGGAATAAAACGTAAAATCATTTATGTGAATTAAGTTTTCTTTTTAATTTATATGTTGAACATTAATTAATTTGCTTCAATTTATATGTAAAGAAATTAATTCAAAGCGACGCAGCAAATTACCTTTTTCCCCCCCTTAACCGGGAAACCTTTTGAGACAAGAGCTTTCAATTCCTTTACAGATTTGTAGATCAGAGGAGGATCCGCCGCCCTAATTATCTCTCCCAACTCATACCCCAAAGCTTTACGCATCTCTTCCTGCGCATACTCTCTTTGCTGTTTCAGGTCATGAAGCTCCTTTAATTCAAGTGCAGCTTTAAGTTTTTCCACAACAACAGACATTGTTGGCCGTTGTTCACGAGTTTTCTGTAAACATTGATATGCAATGTCTACAAATGTTTCGACAGAACTTGGATCCATTTGCTGCTTGAGATCTGGAAAGATGATCTCATCTAGTTTGTTTTGTTCATAGCTTCTCTTCCACTGATTTACAAGAACCATAAAATTACCATTACTATTTTCAAAACATACTCTTCCGCACAGAACTTCAAATAAAACTACCCCAAAAGAGTACACATCTGACTCTTTTGTTAGTTGGTAGTCGTCCATGTAAAGTGGATCACAGTAGCCAGGGGTACCTACGGGACTGGTGACGAGAAATGTGATTTTCTGATTAGCTGGACTTAATTTCGAGAGCCCAAAATCAGAAACCTTGGCATTGAGATTCTCATCGAGTAGAATGTTTGCACTTTTGATATCACGGTGAATGACTCTTTGCTGTGACCCGTTCGGATCATGAAGGAAGCTTAGTCCCTGCGCAGCATCAAGACAGATCTTCAGTCTTTGTGTCCACGTGAGAGTGGTATTATTTAGAATCCGGTCAAGGCTTCCACGAGATGCATACTCGTACATAAGGATCATCTCATTCCATTCCTTGCAAAATCCTAAGAGGGAGATGAGATTATCATGCTTGTAGGAGGAAAGCATCCTGATTTCTTTAAAGAACTCAGGGTCTCCTTGCCCGTATTTACGATCTAGTCGTTTGAAAGAAACCATGATTTTCCGTTCAGGCTGAGATAGTTCTCCTTTGTAAACATTCCCAAAACCGCCAGATCCAATAACTCTGCTATCATCAAAGTTGTTGGTCGCTGATATGATTTCTTCAAGTTGGATTTCAAGATCTTGAAAATTGTTCAAGAAGGTTGTCATTATTTGTTGATCAAATATAAGGATTAAAATAAAATTTTGTTTTTAAGCAACTGCAAGTGCAGAACTTGAAAGGAGAGACGGAGTTTTATGCTTGTGTTAGGTGAAATTCAGTGACCATGTGATTTGCCAAAATATGCGTGCACTGGGTTTTTTTTTTTTTTTTTTTTTTTTTTTTTTTTTTTTGAACAAAGGCAACATTTCATTGCAGACCTCACAAAAGGAGGAAGATACAACATAACAAGTTACATCGAAACATAACAAGTTAAGCCAAACAAGACATACACCATAATAGTTGCGACAGCCAACAGCAGCACCATACAAAGGTGGGGGAATCACCCAAGTGAGCTTGACTGATACAACCATATAAAGGCATAGTCAGAGAAAATACATACAAAGAAGATAAAACAAGGCATCCATAAAGGAGCCATACAAAAGCCTAACTGATCAAAATCAAACCCCTACGCAGCAGCAAGCCGGCGATAACGGACCACAACATATCTGAGCAGAAGAGGCCGGATGCCATCGGATCTGAGCAGAAGCAGCAGTGGCAGCAACGTCAACAGCGGCATCGGAGGAGATGACAGATCTGTAGGCAAACCCTTTATTTAAAGAGAGAAAATAACAAAAAGAACGTTATCGTGTATTTTCATGCATTTGTTGGATTATATGTAAAAGACAATCTTAGAAAGATTAATTTTCCTAGATCTATGCATGCGTGATTAAATAATAATCGTTAAAGGTACTAACCAGAAAGCCATGAGTCAATAGTCAATAATGTAGGCTGTGAAAGAAACATTAATATATTGAATTACAGTACTTTTGGCAAAAGAAATACGAGTACTTTTAAATTTAATTGGATTTTGGTTACTAGTAGAGAGGCTCCGGATGCTCTCTTGGCAAATTAAAGTGGCTTATTTTTCATCGCCTACGGATTCCCATTAATCTCGATAACATCAAAGTAATATTAGTTGTAGACTACACTATTATGATTTTAGTGAAATGCTAGAGTATGATTTGGTTTACTATGAATGTAAATGTATATGTAGATTTAACTTCTAAAATGAACACTTGAGACTGTTACCAATCCTTGCAGTTTCTTTTATGTTAGATATTGAAATGAAAGTATAATATGAGAACAAACCTAATTGTGTTTACAATTATTTTACCTCAATTGTCTATATGCGTCTAAACTCAATACCTTTGCATGACAACACAAATCGGTAGAGCAAAATTTAAGACTCACAAGATTTACTTCTGGGGAAGGCCTTCTACTCATTGGGGTTGTAGGTGAACTGGTCAACCACTTGTCCAATAGCTGGAGAATGAGGACCATCATAAACAGACCTACCAACAATCTTTCCAAATCAGCCGGATGTCAAAACCTCACTTCGGCACGTCGGTTATCTTCTGGTATTTTGTAAGTGATAAAAAATGCTCTGAATTTCAACAATCTTTTTAGAGACCACAAAAAATACTATATTTGGTGCATTCTTCTGGATAGACTGACAGGTTTCAGATAACAAGCAGGTTGATCAATCCTATGATGTCCCAATCTTCTTCTTAATTTGTAGTTACTTTTCTGTTAGGATTAATATCACAGATCAAAAAATTAGAGTAGGAGACTAAACTGTACAAAGTATAACGTAGGTACCATTCCATTTTAGTTTTGTTATGTGCCCAGTAGCATAATTTCAATGTATTTTTAGATAAAATAAACTGATTCGATGTGTAGTATTTAACTTCTTTTACAAGCATATGTTTTTCTTTTTCAAGAATATTCATTTCTCAAATAAGAAGTAGAAGGTTGCGCAGTTTTTAAAACTACCATGCTTCTCATTTTACAATCAGAACTTTTTCTATCTTGACCACAAAATAGAATCATATACTTTTCCTCTATCTGAATTTTATTACAAAGTGAAAGAAACGAGTCGCACGAGTACCATATTTTTGATGTTATAGAATGTTCATGTTATAAAATTGATTAAATGTCATGGTGATAACTTGAATCAGATTGAGCCTAAACTACTTTAAAGTCATTTACTATTTGATATCGAAGATTGTATATCCGATAATGTTTATTGCATGGTTGTTTTAATACTTTATTCGTGATGCTCTTAGTCATGTTATGCTATTTAAGCATGTTGTGTTGATCAGTTTTAGTCTATTAACGATTTTTGCGTGGCTTTTATTACTAATTTTGGAATTGATTCTAAATTAGCTCATTTTGCGGTTGTTGATGTTGGTATCTATTCAAAGGTTTAAACTCAAGCCAATTGCGCTTCATAATTTGATTGTTGTTAACCATCGTGTGTAGGGGTGTCAAAAATCCCGACCCGACCCGGACCGGACCCGGACCCGAACCCGAACCCGAACCCGACTAAAGATAATCGGGTCGGGTTACTCGGGTCCAAAGTCTAACTCGGGTCAATCGGGTCAACCCGTTTAACCCGAGTACGAACTAGGGTCGGGTATCGGGTTCAAATATTTTGCTTTGTCGGGTTCGGGTCAACCCGACTAACCCGAGTTAGGATTTTTTTTTTTTTTTGTAAATCTTTGTTTAATTTTAATTGTTGAATATATTTTTTAAAAGTCTAATTAATGTTGTTTTAAAATATGTTTAAAGACATTTATATGAACGTTGAATATGCATGCATTACACAGTTATAGAGAAGTTCATGTTTTTAAAGAAAAGAGATAAGCGGGTTAGAGCGGGTTAGAGCGTGAGTGTGTTTCTTTTCATTTTTTAGGGAACAAGAAAAACGGTTGTATCAAAAAAAAAATATGTAACAAACAAATGCAACCAAAAAAATGTGTCATTTATACATGTGTTGTTTTAGAAATTAAATTCTATGATTTTGTAAATGGCACAGACCCGAACCCAACCTGACCCGACCCGACTTGACCCGACCCGACTTGACTCGAACCCGACTAACCCGAGTTCAAATAGGGTCGGGTTCGGGTATATTATTTTTAGCCTCGACCCGACTTGGACCCGACCCGTTTGACCCGAACCCCAACCCGATTAACACCCCTAATCGTGTGTATGTAAGTGAGACTGAGTATTTGTAGAAACAATAATATGTAAACACTGTTTTATTGAAACTGAATATAGGGCATGTTTACAATGACTCGATTAAAACCTATATATACTTTGTGAAACGTCATGACTGTTGCCACATGAATCATTGTGTCGTTTCACAATACCTAATAACTGTCAAATAACTACCAGCCATAATAACTGCCAGAATAATGGGCTGTTTGGATTAACATATTCTGACCCATATGCAGTAACTAGAATTCGACCCATTAATACTAATAAAACATAAACTAAATTGTTTATCTAACATTCTAAGACATTACATAGGTCACATATCCTCCCTAATGCTTGAATGTAAAATCTTCCATGCTTCTTGGTTTTTTTCTTCAAGTGATGATAATAAAACCATCGCTGCTTGATGTGCTTGTTTCTTTGTCTTCATTTGTTGCTTCCTTGTTGCCTTCCACTTTGACATCTTAATTTGCAGTCTTTCTTTTCTTCTTTGGAGTTCCATCTAGTGTATCCCCTACTTCAACACTTATCCCCGCAAAACCTGGTGGATTTTTTACACAAGCAGTCCCACTGCTATTCCCGACCACCTCTTCCTTTGGCTTACCCTGCTTGGATCTCTGTGCTTCCTCGTAGCATATCTTCACCATCCCTATGTACTCCTTATAGCATTCCTTGACTGCCTCTTCATCCTCATGTGTCAATCCTAATAACTGTGCAACTTTGTTTCATTTGTTGTTGAATGTGATATTCATGTATCCACCCAAACTATCCACAAACTTGTATAATCCCAACAAATCTACCTTTATCACACCTATAACCGGTGGTAAATCTCCTAGCACATCCTGTCTTAAATATCCTAAGTAGAACCATTCTAGCATTTCCATGAACTTCTTTCCCAACACTTCCCAATTTCTATATAATAATTTGTCAATCTTAATTAAATCTAAGAAAGACAAAAACCTAGGGAAAGTGTTTACCTTCATGGAGTATAGCGTCCCATTTAAACTTAAATACTCTTCATTAATGTAATCTTGAGTGTCTTCCTTGTCCATCTTTAGATCCTCCATGCCGTTGATCAACGAGCACTCATTCTTCGGATCAATCGACTGAAAATATTCCTCTAGAAATCTGTTGTAACTTTCGACCATGCTTCCTTCATCCTCTGCCATCATGCCTTCATCTTGCACTTCCAATGGCCGTTTTCCATTATTAAACATGTACTTCAAACTACATGTGCCGTTTCCATATGTCACAATAAAACCCTGGTCTTCTAACTGATCGATGCTCAATACGTTTAATGTGATCTATGGTGTATACAACACATTGGGTATCAACAAACCACCCTCCTTCGTTTCCACAGTCGCCTCACCGACTCCATAAGAAAAGATAAATTTCTTTTCTTGTTCTTCAGTTCCTTCCAACTTGAACCTGTTTAACATCCTTCTGAATAAGGTCCTTGTGGGACTCATGTGCCTTTTGTAAGCACTGCTAACGAATCACATGTCATTCCAACTTCCTTTATCCGAGCCCTCCACCATGTAATCAGTGGTTACATGCACCCTATCAGACCCATACTTGAGCCTTTCTTGGACTTCTGATGTCGTTGGATTTGCCATAGTTCCTGGTTCCTGATTCCTAACTTTATTCCTTTTATTCAGGCACTTCCAGTAAGTGTGTCCACGTTTTTTGCACAAGTAGCAACGTACCCTCCTTTCTTTTTGGGATAAACAGCTAACCGCTCCTATTTCTTTGGAAGTTTGTTGCGATTTTGAGGAGTTATAGGACATGATCTCTTCAACCTTTTGTTTTAACATTTTCTTTTCTTCTGGTGATAGTTTTTTCTTCTGTTTGTCCCATGGTGGCAGTTTAGGGAGAACATCTCTTTGCAAAAGGTTTTTGTTGAGAGTAACTTGACCATGCCTATGAATTGACTTGTTCCAGGCTTCAGAACCGTGGCTCTGATACCAATGTTGGTATCTATTCACAGGTTTAAACTCAAGCCAATTCCGCTTCATAATTTGATTGTAGTTAACCATCGTGTGTATGTAAGTGAGACTGAGTATTTGTAGAAACAATAATATGTAAACACTGTTTTATTGAAACTGAATATAGGGACATGTTTACAATGACTCGATTACAACCTATATATACTTTGTGAAACGTCATGACTGTTGCCACATGAATCATTGTGTCGTTTCACAATACCTAATAACTGTCAAATAACTACCAGCCATAATAACTGCCTGCATAATGGGCTGTTTGGGTTAACATATTCTGACCCATATGCAGTAACTAGAATTCGACCCATTAAAACTAATAAAACATAAACTAAATTGTTTATCTAACATTCTAAGACATTACATAGGTCACAGTTAGTTTACACGAGATGTTCAAGTATCCTGATGAACCATTTTTGGATGAACATGATGTGGTTAAAGGAGGTTTGCTTTCGGTTGTTGGTGGTAGATTGGTAGTGAATTTTACAGCCTAAGTTGATATGATTACTTGGTGAAACTACGAAAACACGTTATAGTATGTAATTTAAGAAAAAAATGTGTTATAATTAAACTAAAAAAATAATTACTAGTTCCATTCTATATTTATGTTATTTGACGAGCATCAAAATAGCTCTACAACACTCATTTATTATTTCAAAAATAAAATGGCGCCTAAGAAATTAAAAATCTTCGTGTGGAGAGCGCTATAAGGAAGACTTCCGATTCTTGTAGAGTTAGATAGAAAAGGCATTGACTTAGTCTCGGTTCTTTGTCCTTGTTGTAACAACATCAGGGAAACTTGTGCTCATTGCTTGGTCTCTTGCGACTTAACGGTGAGTGTGTGGGAAAAAGTATTCAAATGGTGGAAGGTTGGAATCGTTAATACTTTCTCTATCGAGGTGTTCTTTTCATCTAATGGAGGTGTTAATGTTCCCACAGCTCTATCTCGTGTTTGGCAAGTGGTTATTTGGACTTTCGGGTATTGGAAAGAAAGAAATTGTGTGGGGTAAAAAAGTTATAAGTACTAATAAGATTGTTCAAGATATCCAACTTGAAAGCTTCGAATGGATAGTTAGAAGCTCAAACAAATATAAAGCGTTAGATTGGCAACAATGGTTACGAGAACCACTCATAATTCGTTTATAGTAAGGTCTAAATATCAATGTTGCAAAAATCGTGAATCGGTAGTCAGACGGTCGACCACCCTGCAGCGAGTAATCGGTCAAGTCGGGATTAATCGGTGATTAATCGGATTGACATTTCCTGCAATTTTTTGGTATTTCTGGAGACCAAACTAAAAATCTTAACCGATTACAAGCCTGCTATGTTTCCAAACCTCAATAAAAGGTTCAAATTCTGATTATGATGCCCATTGTGCGTTATAAATGAAATATACGATCCTCAAATTAAGTAGAATGCCTAACTTATTATTTTTTTTAAATGACCGATTTGACTGATTCGGCCGATTTTTGACCGATTCGGCCGATTAATCGGTCGATTCAGCCGATTTTTTGACTGCTTAGTGTCGATTTTTTTCCTAGGCCGATTTTTCGACCGATTTTCAAAAATCGACAAGGTACTCGGCCGATTAATGATTAATCGGCGATTAATTGTCCGAGTTGACTGATTTTTGCAACATTGCTAAATATGATTGTTTTGAGTTACAACGTCTACTGCAGTTATATCAGTGAGGACAATTAGTTTTGGTACAGTTAATTTTATACAGGGTGTAGTTATAAGTACCCCTTTAAAAAAGCCATTTGTACCCTCATTTTTTTTTAAGTTTGTTTATATTAAAAAACCATAAACTTGAAAGTACAGAATATAAAATATAAAGTTTAATAAGTCAAAAGTATTAAACTGACAATAAATATGAAACTTAAATTGATAAAAAAAAAACAGTGTTGTACTGCAAAAGAGTGGACCAAGGGGGTGGAGGACAAAATAGGGTGGGCCAGGGGTACCAATATCATATCTCTTTTATATAGTATGTTCTTGTGGGTGTGTAGTAGGGGCGGCAATCGAGTCGTGTTCGTGTTAACCTATTCGGGTTCGCGTGTTGGCGGGTTAGGATAACCTCTACCCAAACACGACCCATTTATTAATCGTGTCAAGAAACTCAACCCTAACCCACACCTGCATAACACGTGTAACCCATTTGTGACCCGTTTAACCCATTTAAGTAAATATGTCAAACAGGTAATAAAGCTGGTGGTTGGTCGATTTAACTAATTTAAATGCAAAAAATTATATAAGAATATTAAATATGATAAGAATTACATACAAATAACTATGCGACAATTTTTTGAATTATAAGCATCAATTTTCATGATATATCTAAGATATAAAATTAATCCAGGTTATATATTTTATTTTAAGATTATAAAAAGTACATTTAATCCACATCCAACATAAAAACCAGGTTAAATAAAAAAAATACATTTAATCCACATCCAACATAAAAACCAGGTTATGTATTTCATTTTTAAGAACTTATATACTTAAACGGGTTCACGGGTTGACCTGTTTAATACTTACTCAACCCAAACACGACCCGTTTATTAAACGGGTTAGACGGGTTGACCCGTTTTTGACCCAAACCTGTTTATCCTCAACCCAAACCTGTTTAACTTCGTGTCGTTTATCGTGTCGTGTCGAGAATTGCCACCCCTAGTGTGTAGTATATATTCAACACATTCTGTTTAGTCAGTGTACGTTATTTCCAGTATGTGAGTCGGTGTCTTGCACCAACATATTTGTGTCTGTATAGCTTTTGGCCTTTTATGTTCCTCCACCTGGTTTGCTTTAAAACTAGATGGTGGGACTTGGGTCAATGTGTTAGTGACTTTAGTATTGTCAGTTATAGTGCGGTGCTTGACCCCATTGTTTTGGGGTTATTGTACTAGGTCAGTTATGTTCTCATTTTTTGGTTTGTATGTTCATGTGGTTTGTGGTGTTTTTTCTTTGGGTCATTTCTTTGTTGAGGAGGTGAGATGCCTTTTCTTGTGTATTTTATTTTTTGGTTCAATATACGTTGCATTTCTAAAAAAAATCTAGTGTAATTCTACATATATGTTGGGACTACGTGTAATCAATATAAAGTGTCGATCATTAGTTTATGTAATAAGTTGTCATAATTATGGGCTTATATGCATGTATTTAACTTAAGGTCTATGTAGTAAGCCCAAGGGCCTTAAGACCCTTCTAGAAACACTTACATGGGGCGTTACCCTAGCTTATGTAGTATATATACTCATGTAAACCTCACATATGAGGTTGGTTGGTTCATTTGCAATATTACATTTCCTTATTATGTTTCTCATGAATCCTCCCATTTCTTTCTCTCTCGATACTTTCTCTCACTAGATATATTGTGTTAGTTTACATATTTGGAAACCTACAAGTGATATCAATCGCTAGAAGATGGTTTGAGGTGTTAAGTGTTGTATTTCAAGCTTAAAACTTATTATTTTCACACGTTATTTTATTTTTTGGTTTGTTTTTCTTGCTTTTTCTGGGTTTTAGCACTCTTTTGATTACAAACTAGTGTTACAAATCATTTGGAACAAGAAAGTCACGAGCTTGATGGTTAAATTTGAAGTTTGAAAGTCGTATCTTTATGTTCTTCCAAGTTTTGAGTATCTTCAAAAATCATCAAAAGTGTTAAAGTTTCCTACTTTCCTTTAATTTTAGTGTTTTTAAGCTTACTTGTACAAGAAAATCATGGTTAGAAACTCTTCTTGGTCGTATTTAAGAGATTTGAGAAAAACAGTCCAACTTTCGAGTAAGTGCTAAAACCCTTAACTTTCGAGTATCTCTGTTATGACCAAGTTTCGAGTAACTAATACCCTAAACCTTTGAGTAACTTCTACACGAGGATTCTTCTGGAATTTTTGATTACTCAGTGTTATTCTTTCTTGTATTTCGTACGAATTAGAATGAAAGTTTTGAATAACTTAACTTTCGAGTAAGTTACAAGTTTCGAGCAACTTCACTTTCGAGTAAGTTCACAAATTTCGCGTAACATGCTACAGTAAACTTTCGAGTAACTCTACTGGATTTTCGAGAAACTTTTCAAGTAACTTTCCTAGGAACTTGTATTACACTTCAAGGACAATAACTTATCAACACTGCAACACACTTCTTAACTGTCTACAAGATCCAACATAACTACACAAGTATCATGTCCCAACCACCATATTTCAACTATTTTCCTCAACAATACCCTCAGCAACAACATGGTTCTAAAAGGTCTCGCAAAGGCGTGAGGCTTGGTAATACCACCATGTCGCCTTATGTCACATCCTTTTGTAAACTCGATATATATGAAATATGATATAAATATATAAATATTTTCATATTTTGTGCCGCCTTATATACGTAAAAGCTTCCTCTTAGCCGCAAAGGCATTAGGTTTGATCATGCCGTCACGCCACGCCTCGCGCTATTGATAACCTTGGTTACACTTACGTTGCAAATTATACGCGATTAAGTAGAATGGTTTTCATTTTCAGTTTAACTAAATAATTTTATATGTTATGTAATACATTATAAATATTATTTTATACTCGAGTATCATATCACACCTATTGAAACACTTAACTAGTAACGCACTTATACTGATTAAACAACAATAACATATCCAATCTCGCCGGAACGAGGTAGCACCTATACTGATCCATCGATATAAAACTTTGTCACTGTTAAGGAGTTTCAGCAAGTCATTAAAATATAAAAAAATTAAATTTTGGATTTTGGCTACGTAAGTAAGACTAAGGATCAAATGAGAATAATCTTTAAAATAAGAAAAATGAGAAAAAACTATAATTACACATTAGAGATGCATCAATTTGAATTAGATGCATCTCTAATTTTTTAGATGCATCATGTTATATTTTTTAGCTGATAATTAGATGCATCGTATTATATTTTCTAGCTAAAAATTAGATGCATATACATATATTAGATGCATTTCATCAAGTTAGACGAATCATATGTATTTTTCGTCATCTGCGGGTCAAATTTGTTGCTAGTACACTTTGTATTGTTTTACTTCAAAATCACATTCGAACTATATAATCATGTAATTTTTTCAAGAAAGATGACTTCATATGAATAGAGATGCATTTAATTCAAGTCGATGATCTCAAATATGCGATTATAGTTATTTATCATTCTTCGCATTTTAAATTTTTTCTCACTGGATCCTTACCCACGTAAGTAACTGTTAATTAATCATGTAATTTTTTTCAAGAAAGATGACTTTATTTGATTTACAGGTATGTAGCCTAAGTAGTAGTTTTTTTTTTTTTTTTTTTTTTTTTTTTTTTTTTTTTTTTCAGATTAAGATGTTTCTAAATATATGTGAGGTCCATATATATCTGAGTCACTTATTGGAGAAGACAATATAATTCTTGTCTTGGAGATATAGACCAACTGATAGAAATAGTGGAGTCCATTTAAAAAAACAATATTAAATAAGTTTGTGGACCTAATCCTTTAGCTGGAAAATAAACAACAGTTACTTGAAGAAATGGCTCGTACATGTATGACAAATTTGATTATCAAAATTTCTTTTTAATAATAATCTTTCGTTAACAAAATATACTGACCACTAAAGTTTTAATTGTCACAAATCATTTTAGTTAGAAGACTGTTAATCCTGCTTAGGGGTGTCCATGGTACTAGAATCGGAACTGAACCGAAAGAACCGAGAACCGAAAATAAGAAAAAAATGGAACCAAGAACCGTCCCAAGTTTTTCGGTTCGGTTCCGGTACGGGAATTTTCGGTAATTCCCATGAGTACCAAAGTGTTAAAAAATAATGTTTGGATGTATGTGAATTTATGGTACTCAGTTCGTAGAACTTCGAAAGAAGTTGACACCCTTGCCTTAATAGTATTCCAAAACTTGACTTACAAACAAACAAAAAAACATAGATCCGGTAATAGCAAAATCATTATCCACGAAAATAATTGCAAACTCGTTGAGAATATTATATATCAATCATGGTGACTAGCTTACGATAACTTACATGGTGACAATATATCATGCAGTGACGCCATAATCGTTAATAGTTTCTCGACTTTTATCATTAAGTTTAATGAACAGCAAATACTAATAGTTAATTACAACTTCTTGTTAGATGTTACTGAGCAACACAGAATTGTTCGATATGCGACTATACGCATACTCGATATTCCAGTTTAGAAAAAACTTACTTTCATATTGATGAATGATGTTTGAATTTTGAATGAAATCAATGGATTAAAAGTTATGGTTTATAGGTTTAGGTAGGGTTTTTTCTATTTTTTTAAAAGGTCGCATACTTGCATGTACACAATATCCCAAACAAACCCTATAAAATTACGTATTTCTATAAAAGTCGTTTCTTTCGGGAAAGTACCGAAACTGGACGGTTCCGACCCGAACCGTCCCTATAACCGAAATTTTGGAATTTTAGGAACCAAGAACCGTACCATGGTTCTAATATACGGTCCCGTTTTCGGTCGGTACCGATACGGTTCCTCAGTTCTTTTGGTTCCTCGGTTTTTTTGGACACCCCTAATCCTGCTCACTTATAAAAAAAAATTCGAACAAGCTCACTTATAAATGATCTATTTGAATTTTGTAATTTTGATTTTTATTAGAAACAACTTAGGAAACTTGATATTTTATTACATTTATGCAACCAAACAACACAACAACGGTTATGGGTCGGATTATTGGGTGTGCAGATCGGCAACAGTACAAGGCCCAAAATGTTTGAGCCTATGACTTTATGTCCAAATTTTATTATGTTTTAAACCCAATCATATTAGGCCAATTTCAAGGTAAAAAACAAAAACCCCTAAAATTTTTTCAACACAAGCACCCTTAATTTGAAGGTGTAATAATCATCTTTTTTCTAAACTACATGTTTTTGTCTAATATGGAACCATTTTTACTTTTAGACAAAGAAACATGTCTTATCACATTTTTCTCTCTTAACTATAGATCGGTATTAAATGGTTTAGGAATGAAAAAGGATCAATGTCGGAACTCAAACAACTTGTTAAAAATCAACTCACAATACAGTATGAATATAAAAAATAGGCGGCTAATTAATGTACTAATGGAAATTGAATTTTGCAAAAATAATAAAACGATTCTAACAAATAAAACACTACTGTATATAAATTCATTAATGCATATCACATGGATAAAAAACAATGTTTAACATATACTAAAAGGACATATTCCAGTCCTATACTCAAGGACTAAATAACCATTAATGTCGAGATTACAAACAGAGCACGTTTATTGTGGCGTTTTCTTTCTTCTAACATATGTCAACGCATCTATTTTAATCTATTAAAAGAGGGTTTGAGTTAGGTCATCTTTGAATAGGTGACAATTGTCTATTGGCTAATGCAATTAAATAATATTAAACAATGATGTCATAATTCATAAAAGATTTTTTCATAATTTAAATGCATTTATTAGCCTGTTTAAAATTTTTAAACAAATGCTCGAAGCTTCTTGAAGAAGACAAACTACAATGCGCCTGCTGGAGTTG
The DNA here is from genome assembly GCA_019973895.1 of Chrysanthemum seticuspe. Taxonomy (NCBI): domain Eukaryota; kingdom Viridiplantae; phylum Streptophyta; class Magnoliopsida; order Asterales; family Asteraceae; genus Chrysanthemum; species Chrysanthemum seticuspe. The sequence goes on from BPTQ01000001.1 coordinate 44,127,007, forward strand.
CTTCTCGAAAACATAACTCTACTCAATTCAAGAATCTAAAATTTAAATTTCCATTTCATTTGTATATTCTACAGTTTTCATTCCACAAAATATCTATATACTATTTCTTCTTCATCTTCATCTCTTAACTGATTTTCATTTCATATGTTTAGATACTAATCCATCTTCATATTCTTAATTGCAGGGGATTTTCAGTAGTCTTCATCTTAGCGCCACCTATTTTAATTTCATATATAGATTCTTGATCGAAGGTTCGTTTGTTTGGTTATGCGGTTTCTGGCATTGTTTTGGCCTTTTGGGCCGATTTAAATGTAGATTTTGGTCTCATTACCTTTGTTTGTGTTTAGCATGAAATTTATGTTTGTTCATGTTACCAATTCAGTGTGTATTTCACAAATGTTTTTGATTTAATCAGCTTTGTTTGTATTTGATTATTCTTGGATGCGAATATGTTTTTGCACATTACGTGTTTGATGAAATGTCTGCATCAATTTTTCAGATAAATTGTTGCTTGGAGAATTTCATTGTGATTCATATTCTTATGAACCTACTCTCATGCATTAAGTAGAAAAGAATCATGTCTTGCACAAAAGGATTGCATAAGCGGCTATGAAATACATTGTTAGCAAGGTAACTTCTATAGCTTTTTCTCATTTTAACAACCAGTTTAAGCTATTCGTTATCCTTTAATTGAATATAATTGTGTTGATTATGATTTGTCTCAAGATACAATAAGATATTATTTTTAGCTTATTAGTTTTTGAGTTAAATAAGCTCTTTTCAAGAAGCCAAGATGGAGATGCATCGATCTATAATAGGGCTTATTTAGTGGGTGAGCTTATGAACAACAACAATAACAGATGGTACTTTTTTTGGAATAGCATGTGCAATAAAAATCAGTTTTATCCGTTAAATATGTTCTTTTTTTTCAATGTAATTGAATTTGGATAAGCTTATTATAAAATAGATTGTTCTTTTGTTTGCCTATAAAATAAATTATTGAGTGTAATCATGAGTAGGGTTGTTCAATATAACTTGCTCATTCTTGATGCAACCATTATGAAATATACACTTTTGTGAAAAATTTCTTTGGCAAATTTAAATTTAATATGAATTGAATGTACTATCTAAAAGTATACGGTGATACTGAGATTTGAGGTAATAAACATTTTATAATTCTTAAATTTTAACCATTTTGAACTAATACACTTTTCAGAAAATTTGTTTGGTGGTATAGTTATCAAGAAGCATCAGTATTCCTAAGTACAAATTGCTGAAAGATAAAGAGGTTAATTTGTATCTTTTAATGAGGATCTTCTTTCATGATTACTTACTAAGTACTGAAGCGCCACTATATTCTATTTGTTTGCCAAATGGTTACTCCGTTATATATTGTTTTGCCCATTTGACATTCTCAGTTTTTGCAATGGCTATCACGAGCAACGATAGAGGGTTTTTATTTATAATTCAATTCAATAGATTGATATTCCTAAGTTGTTTATGGTTGTTTTTTTTTTTATAAAATAGTGGTTGTTCAGGTGGATTGTTTGTATCATTAGCCCAAATGGAGATGTAGCATGCAAAGGGTACCATATGCACCAGGTTCATGCATAACACGAGTTTGCAGCCAAGTTTCTTTTACTAGAAACTCATTTTGGGAGTTAGACATGCCATAATATTGCCGTCAACCTTATCTTACAAAGACATGGTATTGGATCAAACAAATGCTCAACTTTAAACTTGGTTCCTTTCTTATTTCAAGGGTATATTTGGAAAACGTTTGAGGTTTAGTGAACACGGGAAATAGATGGGTTGATACTGAAGAAAAAAAGTTGTTTGTGTTATTTTTTGGCTTCGAATATGACTTGAAACTTAAAGTTTATACCCTTTATTTTGGGCAACATATATGTATCATTTCTTGGAGAAACTTTATTGAGCAATTTATGATATTGTGTTTAAAATTTTAGAGAATTGCATCGATTTGACTATTGTTAGGAGTTTATGTCATTTTATCTGTGGTGCATGTAAAGACTTATATGAAGTGGTTATCGGCTTATCATTCATATTGTACAAACATTATACATTATCTATCATCGCTTTATTAGAAACAAATGTTGAAACAAGATAAATTTAAACAACCCGTGTGTTACACGGGTCTGAAACTAGTTTTTATGATAATAAAGAGTGATAGTTCCCTCCTTTGCAACATTTTCATAGAAATCAATTTTACTAAGGCAATCGAGGTGTTAAGAGTGTTTGCATTGGTTACAATGATAGAATGAGAGTTTCATCTTCATGATGATCTTCAATTGGGGGATACATCAACAGGATTCGGTGTCCTTTGCAAAACCTTTGAGCAAGGGAATGTAGCGAGTTCATTGCACAAAGCATGTCTAGTAAGATTTCATAGAGGTGGCAATTTGTGCCTAAAATCATAAAAATGAGCTTCTATGAGCTAATTTGTAAAAGATTTGGGCGCATTTAGCCCTCTCATTTTTTTTGAAATGAGCATGTATGGCCCTTTCAAAAGTTCATATGGGCATTAACGGGCACATGTTTTCTCTTAATTGGAAAGCATTGCAATTGTTTTTAAAAAAACTTATAAATATAATATTTTAGTTACTTAAATATAAATAACTTGTTAAGTTTAGAGATTTTTTTTGTCATTTTGGGCATTTTCTAAAGCGATTCGTATAACATGAGCCCGTTTGACCCGTTCCCATTTAAGCCAGTGCCCGTTTGGACCCATGGCCCGACCACCCTTTGACAAATAGTTAAACCGAAACTTGTGGAACCTTTTTGGGAGCGTAGATGCAAGAAAAAGAGGATGGTGATGGTAATTTGGTAGATTGATGGTAGGGGTTAAAGAAGCACATGATTTATGAATCCAAAAGTCAAAATTATCACACTGATAAAACAAGTCTTTGCTGTCGCTTTTGCATGCATCACAATGGAATGAAGCAGGTCTTAATTGGAGGGATAAAATGTGTTGTGGGCAGTGACCTTAATGTTTAAACTTGGTTGCTGTCTCGTCCTTGAGTGCACGAGTAGTGACGTTATGAGAAGAATCAGCTATGACACACTTCATACAAACAATAAACTTATATACCCTAAAACAAGCAAAGTTTATTTTTTATTTTATTTTATTTTTACTTTTAATTTTTTTTATCACACACCCCGCAATGCCAGGAAGTTGAACCAGACTCAAAAAATATGGTTTCAAAGGATGATGAGAGAGTAGTAGAAAGGATTTTTTACTTGCACACATGTTTTGTGCGGAAGAACGTGGCATGGAATGCAACCGTATGCAAAGCTGTCGAATATGTGTTTTTGACACAAGTGACAGCTGATAACTTGTTGTACCCCCACCAAACATCTTATGATTTCCAGTTGGCTAAATTTCTAGTCTTCGTGGGCAAAATGACTCACCTCTTCCATTCTCTCTCATGTTATCACAGTTGGATCTTGATAAACTCTAATGGCAAACGATAATCTAAAGTTTAAGTTGATAAAAGGGAACACATTGCAAGAATATCTGCCAAAATTTGAGTACAAACAGAGGAAAAGAATAGCATTATATTTTTTTTGTGTGTATGCGCGACACTTTTCTTTAGCACTTTGTCTTATTTGTTCATTTTTCAGCAACATTAATGGAAAGTTCGTCATATATAACTATGCATATGAGTACATGTCTATAGTATAAGGTAAACTTCCAGGATTCAACTTATATGTTTGTCCATGTACATGTGCAAGTAATGTAGGTACCATTCCATTTTAGTTTTGTTATGTGCCTAGTAGCATAATTTCAATGTATTTTTAGATAATAAATAAACTGATTCGACGTGTAGTATTTAACTTCTTTTACAACCATATGTTTTTCTTTTTCGATATTCGTTTCTCAAATAAGAGGCAGAAGGTTGCACAGTTTTAGAAACTACCATGCGTTTTTTTTACCATCAGAACTTTTTCTTTCTTGATCACAAAATAGAATCATATACTTTTCCTCTATCTGAATTTCTTTACAAAAAGTGAAAGAAAAGAATCCCACGTTAACATAAATATGATGTTTAGAATGTTCATGTTATAAAATTGATTAAATGTCACGGCAATAACTTTAGTTATATCCTTATATCATTTTAATCCGACTAAAATATTTGATTATATGATCATTGAACCAATAATTATAGCACTTTTCAAAATGGGTCGATTGAGTTATGGATTTTAATTTTAACCTTAGGTAGAATTTAAATCCAAACTAAAGTATTTGATTTTTCCACCACCTGATAAGCTACGACAAAGCCATAGCTTGAATAAGACCGAGCCTGAACTACTTTAGCGTTATTTACCATGATATCGTTATATCGATGATTGTACATCTGATTATGCTTATTTCATTGTTATTTTAATACTTTAATCGTGATGCTCCTTGTCCTGGTCCTGTTATGCTATTTCAGCATGTTGTGTTGACCACTTTTAGGTGGTGTTTGTTTTTCATTAAGAGGCTCTTAACAGCCTCTTAATCTGAACCGTTCAGACGCGGTCAGACATTTTGGTCGTTCAGACCGTTTGTTTTTTTTTTTCCGTTCAGACGCGTTAAGAGGCAGTAAGATCTTAATGGTCTAGACTTAAGAGGGGTGTCTGAATGCCTCTTGTTGCCTCTTGCTGACACAAAAAAAGACCAAAAAAAAAATAGTACGAGTAAGCAAATGTGCGGTTCAAACATGAGTTTTTTTTTTCCCGTTCAGATGCGGTCAGATTCAGACATTTACGCCTCAGATTCAGATTTAGATGTGCGGTTCAAATTCAGATTCAGAGCCTCTTAAAAAACAAACACCACCTTAGTTTTTAATGGTTTTCGTGTGGCTTTTATTTACTAATTTTATCATCGACTCTAAAGTAGTTCATTTTGCGGTTGTTGGTTTCCACAATGAGTTTAGGTATCCAGATGAATCATTTTCGAATGAACATAATGTGGTTAAAGGAGGTTTGCTTTCGGTTGTTGGTGCCTGGTGGTATAGACTAGTAGTGATTTTCACAGCTTAAATTGACCTGATTTCTTGGTGAAGCTACAAAAACATACTATAGTATGTATTTTAAGAATAAAAATATGTTGTAATGAAACTAAAAAAAAAATCCCGAGTTCAATTCTATATTTAATTATTTATGGTATATGATGACCATCAAAATAGCTCTACAACAACCAAGTATCTTTTATATATTAATAAAAGAATTATATCATTTCGGAGTGATTTTGCTAAAACATGCATTCTTATTGGAAAAAAAAATAGACGAATAGCAGAGCTCGATTTTACCACGCAAGCAAAATCGAGCAATATGATTTGTTAATAAAAGTCAAAATTGAATCCAAATTGATCAAAATATATACAAATTTCGTCAGGTAGCAAAATCAATATAAATATATATGTGTAAAAATTATGAAAAGAAAAACATAGAATAGGCGGGTGTGAATGATAGAACTTCGGGGGTCGAGTGTGTGAGTTTTAAAACCTCTGTGAGTACAACAACTCATTCCCAAATATTAAATGATATCCCTAAATCAAAAACACCTGAAACATATTTTTTCAAACCCCGACCCTATATCAAATAAATACAAACCCGGGTGACAATTTCTGAAGCAGTAGCTTAGCTTCGATGAACTGTGGAATTGAAGAATGTATGTCATTCAAAAGGAAAACTTTATGTCATTCAAATCCTGATTCAATACTCTTTCTTAGGTAGGATATAGTGTTGTGATTCCAAGATGACAAGATATTGGAAATGTATGTTTATGATACGCGCCAAAATCAAGTTTAAAGAAGGGTTACGTGCAAGGCACGTGACTAGTCAAAGTTAGTTAGATTTGGCTTGAACTCTGTTTTTAGTTTCTTTTCATTTACAGTAGTATAAGTAGCGGACTCCCATCTCATTTGTACTTATTCACTAAAAGACTTGTAATCTTTCTCTCTCTTAATTCCATTACAAACTAAGTGAATCATTTTACAAATACGGTTTCATTTCTTCTTCTTATGTGATCCCCTGTTTGTTTTCATCAACAACTACATTTCATATTTGATTTCTGTTTGTTTTTACAATTTGGTATACATCAAGTGGTATCAGAGCATCGAATCTGGCAACTTATATCATTTTCCGGTGAAATTCCGACGAGTCTGTTAACTTTTCCGACGCGTCAGTTATCTTTCCGGCGAAGTTCGTTATTACGGGTTGAATTTTTGGTCAATTCTTGTTCAATTAGGGTCAAGAAACAGTTACTTTAGTCAAGATTCTTGTTGGGATGTGAATTCAGTTGCTCAACCATATCGTACAGTTCCGATCATTTGGTTATGTTTTCTATCAAGTTGGTTACATTTACGGTCAGTTGATTTACCTACTGTTTGATTGTAAAATTCTTGTTTCATTTCCAAATGGGGTTTCATGAGAATGATAGATTAAAAATTGAGGAAAACAAAGATGCATATAACGTGTTTGTCGAAATGACAATGAGTAGATTTCTTGAAAAATATGGTACGGTTAAAGACTATTATGATTTATTTCTTGGTTATCATGGGTATAGAGATATAGGTTTGGAGGAATGGTTTATAGTTGAACTTTTTAGTTGTGGGTTACCTTTGGAAATCAGAGATAATGTTAGATTGCTTAAACCCAAAAGCCTCTCGGATGCATATGGATTGGCTATGTTGCAAGAATCAAGGTACAATGATATGATAGAGAAATCTAATGGACCATTGCTTTATTCTTCAAAATGTGATGATTCAAAAGAAGTGGTGAAAAGTAATGTGGGACTGAGGGATCTTGATGTTAGTTGTCAAGATGATGTTGAATGTGACGAGATTAAATTAAGGGATAACATCAGAAAATGTGTGGAGTTGACTGTTCTTGATGAACCTTGTGATGAAGAACATGAGATATCATATAATCAAATAGGAAAAGAAAGGAGCAAGGTGTTATGTTGTTGTGAGGAAAAGAAAGCATTGATTCAAGATGATTTTCGGAAGGAATGTGGAGAAGGAAAAGAACATGAAGAGATAACATGTAAGGTTTCAAGTATTTCTTCATTGTGTCAATCAAGTGATGGTCTACATAAGTCCTTAACCCAAAGATCAGAGGTAACATTCAGTAATGGTTTAAGACCAGAAGATGAAGATGACAGTGATGGTGCTAGTTTAGTGTTAAAGACACCATTCTTGGAGAAGACTAAGGCTTGTGTTCAAAAGATTCAAGAAGAAAAAGAATATGGTGTGCTGGGAATTTTAAAGGAAAAGACAGATGAGGACGTTAAAGAGAATGACAATAGAAGGGTTGCATTTGATTCGGGTTATGGTGTTGATGGCATAGTTTTAAAAAGCGCGCCTGAGGCGCGCCTCGGCTCAAGGCTCAAGCTCTAGGGATTTTTTCGGATCGAGGCTCACAACATGCATGAATCCAATAAAAAGCGCAGCGCCTTGGGGCTTTTTGTGCCTTATGTAACAGGTTTTGGGGATTTTTTCTAAATATTAAGATAAGATACATGGGCCTTATAAGTTATATGCATGAGTCTTTTAAGTTATATCTAATAACCTTAATTTGGAAAAGAACTAAAACACACAATCAAGTGGGTAACTATAGATTCTGATCATTTTACAAATATGTAATCTCTCTCACGTCATAACTTTATATCTTGAACTGATTTTTATTGATTGTTTATTTTATTGATTTGAAAATAACGTCATAAGTTTATTTTATCTTCAAGCATCACATCATAGGGTGAGTATTTGTATGATTTGTAATATTGAACTGATTTTATGTTTATTTTATTGATTGTTATTTTTTAACAAGTTACTTTGTTTCATCAAGTATTTTCTTTATGACATATTATCATGAAAATGTGGCATTATGTCTTGAATATTAATATGTTGCTTGCTTGATATTTTGGGTTAAATTGTGGCTATATGTGTCATGTATTAAGCATTTAATGTTATTTTGTGTTATTTAAGCTACATAAATGGTCACATATATTATAAAAAAAACTTAATGTATTTAGTGCAACTCGTATTCGTGAATCCCGTGCCTTGGTATGCCCCTCGCCTCGAGGCTTTTTGGTCCCCTTCGCGCCTTAGTGCGCCTTGAGCCTTTCAAAACATTGGTTGATGGGTTGAAGAAAAAACATAGTAAGAATGGAGATTTCAATGTTGTTGTTATAGATAACCTAGATAGTCAAAGGGTAGTGGGAAGTAATGGAGTTCTAAACATGAGAAGAAGGGTTTTGGGGAGTGTGGATTCTGCTTTTGAAGGTAACATGGCTCGTCCATGGTGGCAGGACAACCAAAGAAAGGACATGATAGGGGTCATAAGTGATGTGGAGGAATTTGTTGAAGAGGACGTTAAAGCAAGAATGAGAAGTGAGTTTAATGTGTTGACTTAAAAGATTGAAAAAAAATCAAAGTCAAGCAATAGTGATTTCTGAGTTTAAACAAGTATTGAATCAGGCTTTTGAAGTTGGTGAGCAGACAACTAAGATGGAAGCAATAAGTATTAACAACATGATGAGCAAAACTTGTGTCAAATGGACCGCTATGATCGGTGGGTATGTTGGGAAAGGTGATCTCGACGAGGCATTGGTTTTGGGTGGCTCTATAGGAGTTACTGGTTTAGAGATTCAATTGGTAAGGGAAAAGGCAAGTAGTCATGTTAACTTCAAATTCATGAACAGACTTTGGAAGTTTGATTTTGTAGGAATGGTGTAAAAGGAAGCAGAAATGGGGTGCAAAATGTGAATTTAAGTATAAAAATGGGAACTTTGATATTTGGAAGTGGCCCAAGAAGAAGAAAATGGTGGGTATAAAATGCTGATTTAGACATGGAGAGTGGGAATTTGACATTTGGAAATGGCCAAGGAGGAAAAAGAAAGTTGTGGGTTGTTTGATCAGACGAAAGAAGTGGTTGTATGCTAATCTAGAAATCAAAGATTGATCCTTGGTGTTCAAAGAAACTAATAGCACACTAGTTGATCGAGAGTGGGAGTGTTTGGATTTACCAATAGTTGTTTTTGGGGGTGTTTGGATTAAGAGGAAGTGTTGCTGGACTGATGTTTTTGGTTGTGTTTTAAAAGGATGGAATTTTGTTGTTGGCGTGTTAGTTTCAGAAGCTAGGATGGAGTTTGAAGATGTGTTGGTAGAAGCGTTCCGTCTAGTGGTTGATACTGTGTTCGTAAAACAAAGCTTATGGCCTGAACCAGTACCTGCGCCTAGACCAGTACTCCTGGTTAACAAAAGTGGGACTTTGGCAGGGAAAACAATCACTTTGACTTGTGTGATGGATTAAAGGTTTTGAAAATGTCACCTCAGTTATTTCTTAGATGCTTGAGGACAAGCATCATTTCAAGCGGAGTGGTTTGATACGCGCCAAAATCAAGTTTAAAGAAGGGTCACGTGCAAGGCACGTGATAAGTCAAAGTTAGTTAGATTTGGTTTGAAACTCTGTTTTTAGTTTCTTTTCATTTTTAGTAGTATAAGTAGCAGACTCCCATCTCATTTGTACTCATTCACTAAAAGATTTGTAATCTTTCTCTCTCTTAATTTCATTACAAACTAAGTGAATCATTTGATTACAAATACGGTTTAATTTCTTCTTATGTGATCCCCTGTTTGTTTTCATCAACAACTACATTTCATATTTGATTTCTGGTTGTTTTTACAATTTGGTATACATCAGTTTATGTTCATTTTATACCAATTATAGTCTTTAAAAATCATTGGTTCATTCTTTTAGTGAATAGTGACTGTGTTATATAAACTAATCAAATTAATAGTTGTAATGAAAGGTGCTCTAGATGGTGCTTGGATGTATTTTGGTGTCTGAAGCTGTAATAATCTGAGCATCAGAAACGAAATTAAACTATCCAAACATTGAAAGTTAAAAATTAACCATTAAATGATCAAGTTCCAAACGCAAATCCAAACACCGGTATCATTACAAAAACTGTTATTTGTAATGTATGAATAGGTATATGTTTGACTGTTCAAAATGTGAACTAATCCATAAACTATTCATGTTTTTAGGCTATGCACAATGGTGATCCAAGATGACCTTGATTTTGTCTGCCATATCAGTTTTCTCTCTCCGGCGACCTTCAAACGACCTAGTATCCACAACACCGACCTTCTTAATTATTTTTTTAAAACAACAAATTAAACTTCATTAATAATAAAACTTAAACATTACAATACTTGGAATAATAATAAAAAATTACAAAGACAACAAAAAACGTAAACTAATAATCTAAGTTATGAAATTGCTTGATTGTTGCCATCATTTCCATAAGTTCACGTTGTTGTTGTAGAGGAAAATTTGGGTCGATTATTGCACAAAACTAAAACATGAGGATTATGCATCTTCTTAATTCTGAGTCTAGGGTTCTAATTTATGCACAAAACCAAAACATGGGGATTATGCATCTTCTTGTACAAATCATGAATTACATTTGTTAAATTACATAACTAATCATGTTTCCCTTAGTTAGGAATTGCATATCATAAGGCATTATCATAATTAACTAAAAACCCCATGTCAAAATTTTGAAAAATTTCTCACTTATAGGAAAAACAATTTCGCATTGTTCATACAAATAAAAAACGTTATTTTCATCACTTGCATAATGTCTCTTGAATACTAAAGGTAATGCATAACTAATATGCATTCCCGGGTATATTCAAACGAAGCCACATTATATTAGGATCGTTTGAGTTATCTCTCGTATTTTGCCAAACACTACAAATAAAAACTATTTTATGCATAAAAAGGAGTCGAGATAACCATAACTCCACATTGTTTGCATATAGGCACACACTAGAACAACTTGCCAATTCATTCTTCATTTTTACTAAAACATGAAACTTTTGCTCCTAGGAACAAACATGCCTCCCGCAATGTACTATGATCACAAAGACACCCTTGGCTACATTCCACAACACCACAAAACTAAGGGTCTTAGCGAAGAACAAATTGAGGTTTTCAAAGGTCTATAGAAACATTACTTTCATGAGGGTAGAACAATCCACCCATCCTTTGTCGAGGGAACAAACCTTCGTCAAGAACTTGCCACCATCCACTTTGATGGTCTCCTAGACATAGATGAGCCTATTTGTCCTAGATTCGTTCTTGAGTTCTATGCTAGCATAATTCTTATAACCAATGATGATGGTCTTATATCACTTCAATTCAAAGTCAACCAAATTGACTTCAACATTCCCCTCACTCAATTCACCGAAGTGCTAGGAATCCCTTGTGTTGGAATATGTCTCTACTCAGATAAGTGGTCACTCACAATTCTTGACTCAATTCATGACCGTTCCTCTCCATGTCAAACTCCCTTGGTCGACAAAGATGTCATCCGTGAACACCTTTTCTTTTATAGGGTATCCACAACTCGTGTCACTAGAACCGGGAAAGAAATCAACCGAGATCCATATGGAATGGAACTCAATGAGCTTAAGCCTCCCTTCAAGAAATGGGAAGAACTTCTTAGAGCCAATGTCATAAGAACCATAGGAAACCGTGATCATATCAATGCTTTCCTTTGCTACATGCTCTATAGCTTGTCCACCCGTCAACCATTCAACTTGGCATACTACATTGCTAGAAGGATGGCCGACATTCCCACTCAAGGAACCGTTGCTCTTCCCTACGGGATGCTTCTTACCCGTCTCTTTAGAGCTTTTGCACCCATTCCGCCAAATCCTAGAGGGGTAAAACTTGACTATCCTCTTATCCCTCACATCTTTCTGCCATTGAGTAATGAAAGGGTAGTCAAGACTAAGACCAAAGGAAAACGGCCACAACCTCGTACTCCTTCAACTTCATCATCAAATAGCTCGGAAGATGGACTCCCGAACTCTAGGCTTCAACCTCACGAGTACTACGCGTCACTTCCAGAGATTGAGAACCCCTCGGAGGAATTCAAGCAAACTAAGGGTACGTTCAAGTGTCTTGGTAGGATGCTTTCCAAGATCAACTAGAAGTTGGACAAGTAAGGGAGGTTTTTAAGGAGTGTTTGGTACAAGGACAAAAACAATAATGTATGATGTATTTTATGTATTTTCGCTTTCTAGGATGATAACTAAACTTTAAACAATCATGTGAACTAACTTTACCGTGCAGGGAGATAACATTTTGATGTTATCAAATTTCACCGTTTTCACTATTTTGTGAAAATCGCTAGCCCCTACTTGAAATACATGCTCCCATGTGTTTATATATGTGTTATTGCTTGTTCCTAACCAGAAATAATTATCTCCATATGTTTTAAGAAAAATTACAGGATTCGGAAAAGTTTACGAGGGTTAAAAAACGCCTCTGTGAACAAAACTGGTCACCACGGATTCGACAGACCCAAATTTTTGGTTCCGTCCGTGCAAAAATTTGGTGCCGCCAAAATCACAACGCCGGATCAGACGGAACCAAAAACAGGGGTCCGTCTTTGAAAATTTTTGGTTCCATGGGTGACTGCAGGTATGTTTCTAAATTTTCCTTAATCCCGCACTCAAATTTACTAAATTTTGTTACTAGGATAGTTTTTACTGCTTTTTATTCATATTATGATTAGTTTAACTTACTTGGACCAATATGATATCTATTTCCCACCAAAATTCAAAAATTCTCAAAATCCACCCAATGAACCCTTTTCTATAAAGGAAGGAACCCTTATTTTGGTTCCTTGGAATCCGTGGATGCCTGATCTTTAGGATTTTGCAATGATTGAAGTCCATTTATTGCATATCTTGCTCAATTTACTCAACAATTCATGTATGGATTGACTTAGGGAGATTTGACATGCATTTAAACTCTTCCAAATCATTAGGAACCACTTCACTTGTATGGCTTAACATCAAATCAAACACAAATTTCCATAATTCCATGATCCTATAAATTCAAACATCCAAGATGGTCATTTTCACACCTCAACCATTTCTTACTTCTTCTCTTAGAACAAGCTTGATCACAATGACAAAGTCATCAACATCATCACTTTCAACCAAACCTCTCAAGAAAACAGCAAGAATAAGTGTAAGACCTTGTTGCTTTGTCAACCTAAGTTCCTCCTCAGACTCATCACCACTCAACATCTCATCTCCTATTAGAGATGAAAACTTCCTAACTTTAAGTACTCGAACTCCACCACCAAAATCAACCATTATCATCACAACTCCACCACCAACCAAAACAACAATCGTCACCTTTCCTCCACCGGCTCCAATACAAACATCAAAAACACTATCACCACTGAAATCTCCAAAGCTTATACCCCTAGAAATCTTTTCAACCTCACCAGCATCTCCAAATCCATTCTTGGATGACTTGGAAGACTTACCTCCTAGGCCAACAAATCCACCACCTCTTCCATCATTCGGCACCATTGAGCGTATCACTCATGAACCACCAAGAGCATCATTTGAACCAAACGCCCTTTGCAAAATGAACCTAGACCACTTCTATTCCACCCAATCCACAACGATATCCATGGGCCACTATATGGAGATCATGCTCTACCACCTACATCCTTTTTTCCACATATTGAAGACATTGATGAGTCAATGTGGGAAGACCACCCACAATCTCAAGTAGAGATACAAGCTCATCTAGATAACTTACATGCTTTTTCAAACATGGTTGCATCTCATCTCAATGAGGCATTGCAAATTCAAAATGCTTTGCTTTCTTCCCTCATTGCTCCATCAAATATCAACAATCCTTCCACCAATGTTCCACCACCAAACAATGATCCTACTCTCCCACCAAACCAACCTCAACATGGTTGCTCCCATTGTGAGCGAACCGCTCATCTTAGTGAAAGGACCCGCATCATGGTCCACGAACTACAAGATGAAATGAGGTTCATCCTCAATCATATCCTTGAGCGTATTAACGCTCTTTCTCATCCTCCTCCTCAATAGGATGGTTCTTGCTTTATTTTTAGGATTTTTTTTATTTTCTAAGTTATTTTTTTATTTTTCTAGGATTTTTATTTTTCAAGTTATTTTTCTATTTTTTTAGGATTTCTTTTATGTCTCAACATCTCTATTATGTTCCATTTTATGACTTTTAAGTTATAAAAATTTTAACTAATGAATGATGTTTATTATAATGTTGTTGGTTACTATAAGTGATTACTTGTTGGTTGGAATTATTTTTTATGCTTGTCATGATGAATGTTACTAACCTTTCTTTTGTAGCTTTTCATAATCCATGTATCTTTCTCTTGGCACCCAATTAAGGGGGAGCATTGGCCAAGAGGGAGCATTTGGCTTGGGCTCATTGCATTTTCCGCCTCGCATCTTTTTTTTTGTTTCGACAAAAAAGGGGAGAATATTATTGAACTTGAACATTGGCTTTCAAAAAGTCAACAACATGCTTTGACTTTCAAAAGTCAAAATTAAAGTATACCAAAAATTTGACAAACAAAAGTCTAACTAGTTTTAAGATAAAATAACTTTTTAATTGTCAACTTTATTTAACTAACTAGTTCTCTCAAGTTCAAATTAATTTTATAGTTTTAAAATTCTTGTACATCTTTACATATTTGGTAAAAATAAAATTTATGTTTTGTCCTCAACAAAAAGGCGGAGATTGTTAATACAAATATCGTCCAAAAAACGTTATTTATATTTTATGATCTTTACCTTGTTTTTTTCTATAAAAGTAAATTTCATTTTTGCAAAGTATAAAGCTTATCAAGATTGTTTGACATTAGTACAAGCTTTTCTTAAATAAGTCTTCAACATTTAAGCATTTGCATCTTATCACCTTTTGATTAGCTACATATCAATTCACATTGTTAACCTTCTAAACTATAATGTGCCTCAACATTTTTAGATCAAATATGTTTAGTTTCTTAAACAAAACATTACATAAGTATTTACTTATATATCATGTTAATTCTAAAAATGAAAAACTACATATTACATCATGACTTGCCTCACATTGGAAATCTTTAGAAGATTTTATAGAATATTTTGTTTAGATATTCACTCATCATATCTTACATAATATTGGAGAGCTTTGGATGATCTTTGAAAGATTTTTTGTGATCTTTACTGTCAGACTAGCGGAACCAAAAAATATAAAGGGCGGTACCCTTTTTTTGGTTTCGTCCAGTCCGTGATTTGCTGATCACTTGGCCTATAAATAGCAAGCCAACCCAAGTTGTTTTCTCATCCCTCATTAGCATAAACCACATACATTCTCTCAATCTATTACATCTAACTCCATTTCATTTCATTTTAGTGATCATATTTTGTAGCAAAGAAGATCAAGGCATAATCAAGCTTCAACGAATAGTTGGAAGTCTTGTTTGTTTTGTTGTTGTGTGAATCATTATTGTTCATACATCATTGTTGTACCATACTTCTTAAACCTCTGAGTGTGAATGGTTAGTATTTTAGTCCTCAAAATACATAGTGTGTTGGGAGTGGTTGTACCCTTGTAAAAGAACTCGACATCTAGCTTTGTATCGGAAATATTATGTAAGCGACGTGTAAAGGTTTTCTCCGCCGGTTAAAGGAGCTTGTTGATTAGTTAAGATAACTCTCGAGTTGAAGACTCGGGGAGTGGAGTAGGACAAGGAAAAAAGTCCTTGTAGACCGAACCACTATAAACAACCTTGTCGTTGTTTGATTGTTTCTTTCCTTACTTACATATTAACTATTGCTTGCTTACACATCATTTATCTATCTTGATTGATCTCACAATAAGTTTTTGAAACAATTAAGTTTTTAAACGGTAAAACTATTCAACCCACCTTCTAGTTTTCCACACAATTGGTCATGATTCTTGAGTCTCTTCCTCCTCAGAATCATCCACGTTGTGCAAATCCAAAGCACCTTTTGTTGATCCTGAGGTGGTTTTCGAAGCCTTGGATTTCTTCCAACCCCTTCTGTTATTGTAAAAAGAAGGCATCTCAATATCCTTCCAAGCAACATGATCATTCAAAATTTTCCAACACTCCTCAAATGTAAACTCATGATGGTGAATCAATTGGTATTCTTTACAAGCTTTTTGGCACTTACAGAGGTCATTCTCACCACTTTCTTAATTCTTCTCGATATTTTCCATAATTGCACAAAATTTACCAACCCTACGACGAAACATATTCTTCCATTTGGTCACGATTGAGTCGTACGGTCAGTCTAAACCAGTTTCATTTTTAAAGTATTGTATCACCTCATCCCAAAACCCCGCCCTGTTGATAGCGTTTCCTCTCTCGGAATTTTCCGACACATGAGTCCAAGCTTTACACAGCGCGACCTCTTCCGCCTTTGTCCATGGTTTGGGATTTAGCTCTTGGGTTGCGACATTCTTACCCCAAGTCTTTGCAGCACGTCCGAAGGATTCTTTGGTTTGATGGGTGACATCTTTTCTTGAACCGTGCTGCGAACCGTGACCCGAAGCTAGCCCCATCGAAACATCTTGACTCGGATTATGTTGACTCGCATAATGTTGAGTCGGATACTTTTGACTCGCATAATGTTGAGGGTCATAGTCTTGCATTAACTGCTCCATATCCATATCAAGATTAACACGCTCAAGCGGGGAAAATGCTTGATTCGGTTGGGAAGACGTCGAGAAATCCATGGTAGGATGATAAGAAGACCCACTTGGTGATTGGTGAAAATCAGTATTAGGACGATACGGTGGGTGGAATGGACGATTAATGTAAAACGCGTTTTGATTTTGTTAGCCTCGCTTTTTTATAAAGATAACGTCTTACACGTGAATTGGACTAGATACCTGGGTAGTTGTGCCCGCAAGGACTACTATTGTACAATTAGGATAGTTATATTGTAATGAGCCTATAAATACCCCTCATGACTCTCCATGAGGGGTGTGGGAAAATCATTGTAACCTTTCACTTGTTTTAATCTAATATACTTTGTGTTTTTCTTCACCCTCTCTCTACTTTCTCTCACTAGAACTATGAATATATTCATCATGTTTGATCAACCTTGACCTCCCAAACCACACAAAGTATCAATATTTACGGTCCTACAATTGGTATAAGGAGCCAAGGTTGTTATTTGGTTGATTTGTGTGTATTCGTATCTTGTTTTTAAAATGTTTTACCATATTTTTTGAATCTGAATTTTTTTCCATTCATTTTTGTGGTAACTGTTTCTAAGTATCCATATGGTCAAAACAGAACAGTCTACACTTTCATTTACAGTTTAAGAAACTGATACGTATGTCTTTATGAATATATTATCAGTTTTATGTAACATCTATTTTATGACTTGTTTTGTTCCATATCTTTTGAAAATGTGGTCAAAAAGGTGGCCTGAAAAAAAGTGGTCAGAAAGAATGTCTGAACCTGGTCAAAAAAGTAAAACTACTAGGGTTTCATCGTAGTTGCCACTGACCTTGATTTATCGAACTTACTTGGAAAGTAAAGTTCGATAAAACTCTTTTTCATCGCAGTTACCATCGAACTTCTTGGAAAGAAGTTCGATAAGGTTTCATCAAACTTAAATCCATCGAACATGGATCCTTCAAAATTGAATCCATCGGAATTTTTGACTTATCGAACTTGCATGACAGGTTATCGCACTTGCTTATAACCACTTGTCGAATTTGTGACAGAAAAGAAGATGACGAAGGACATAGACCACTGACCACAAACCATCATACCAAATTCAATATGACTTCAGTTATTAACCATCATTAGTCTATGATCTTTAAACGAAATTGAAATTGTTAATACAAATAAACCGTAAAAACGTTTATTAATATTTTGCGATCTCTTTGTGTTTTGTTGATAACAAATATAATGTTATCTTAAGTATAATTATAAGGATACATGTTATTTTTGTAAAGCATTTACATATAGCCATTTAAATACAAAAATGTAGTAATTAAGCATTTGTTGTAATAATTTATTAGGATGGGTAAAAACCATAACCCATTGATCTTAACCCATACCCAAGTAGACTAGATACAATGTATACTTAGATACATTGAATCTAAAGAAAACCCATGGACCAACCCATAACCCATGACCCATAACCAAAAAACCCATGGGCAAAGAGGAGCGTTCCACGGATCTCTAGGATTACACTAGACGGATCCCAAGTGGAAGGGATCCGTGGGATCCGGGGAACAGTGAAGATTTTTGCCTATAAATAGAGAGTCATTTCTTCATTCTAACTCACCCCTCTTCTTGCTAAATCTCTCATACACTCTCATTCTCTTCTAACATATAGATCACTTGATCTAGAGAGTTGTTCTTCTTTTTTCTATTTGTGATCCTCATATAGGTCCTTCTCTAAGGCGAGATCACGAGCATTCTACAAGTCATCCAAGCAAGGGGTCCTTGATTGATTTGTCACTCCGCAAGATTTCTGTAGCGAAGATCTTGTATTTGATATTTCACATATTTGTTGTGTAATAGTCGTGTTGGTTTGGTCCACCGTGCTACGGACTCGGCATTTAGCTTTGTACTGGAAAAAGTGTAAGAAACGTTGTGAAGGCTTCTCCGCCAAGTGAAGGAGTTTGTTGACATAGTGCTTGAACTCTCGAGTAGGTGACTCGGGGAGTGGAGTAGGGCAAGGAAGGTGTCCTTGTAGCCGAACCACTATACATCGGTTGTGTCTTTTCTTTCCCTTCGCTTTACTTTATTTACTTGCTTTATCATTAGATCTATACTTTCTCTACATCCATAAGATCTCACATATTAACGAATCTAAAAGTTTTTGAAACTAACGTAAAATCGGAAAAACTATTCAACCCTCCCCCCCTTCTAGTTTTCCACAGAAATGATATCAATGAACACATACAACTCCGGTCGAGCCTAACCAAGCTCAAAAATCAAAACCAAATCCTAATCTAGACTCAACCCATGGACCCTCACAATCACTCTCAAACTTACACTATTAAAACAAGACTCGAATTATAATTACAAGATATCAGATTTGCATCACTTTCGTGCCAATTAAAGAAACATCAAGACCTTTGATTGGTCATACACGCGATAAGTTATATCTTCATAGATCCTAAACTTGAAATTATCATGATAATAACAAGATCTCAGAACCGGTTCATTTTTTTAATCTTTCAAAGATTTTTTATTGAACCATCTTCATCGTTGATCCTATATGCAACTATGCTTCAATTAATATCGGAACATAAAGTAAGAATAATAACAATTATGTTATTTTATTTCTTTGGTTCCTTCAAAGACCAAAAACAAATCGATACACACCAACATATCTTACCCGAGACCATATTATGATCTTGTAGCCTTCCAACTGCTCTCTTGATTCATATAGCGTGGCAAATGATGATAAAGGTAAGGGTATGAGTTCGTTAGATTAAAGATTTATCGATGAAGTTGAGAACAATTTTTTTGGTTGATCGGTTGTGAAGATGCGATGAGAATAGATTGATCTTGATGAAATTTTATTTGATAATTCAGATATGATGTTTGATGAGTGGAGCGCCTAGTGTGAAATGAGTTTAGGGTTTTTGGTCAAACATGATATAAAATATAGCTGATTATCTTTGGATCGGGTATTAGGTTTTTGGTTGGACCGGGTCTCAATATTGCATTGGGCTGATATCATTTCATTTAGTGTGGGCTTCATATTGTTTTCATTTGAAGATGGGCTGAAACGATTTAACAGATTAAAAAAATGATATCCGAGTTTGTGTTAATTTCAAATTTAGCCAAAATCTTTAATAACATTTGGTATAAAGTGGTATATTGATTGGTACTTTCGGTATTACAAATTTCACGGAGATACATATTTCACGGCTAGAATTGATATTTGATCAAAAATGACTACGGGGTTTTTGTACAGTATTATTAATTTGAATTTGAAGTGACATTTCACGGGTGTACTTATTTATCTTTGAGACGTTGGTTGGTTGGTTGCATGTCTCAAGATAACTTGTCTGGGCAATTTTTCATAAAGATTAAGACTTGACTATGTAGTTATAACTGATGTAAGGAGTTACGTTGTAGTGCTCACAGTGTATAAATATCACTTTAAGGAGTTACGTTGTAGTACTCAGTGTCACACGGAGTTGTGGATTGTTCAAGAAGATAGTACAAGCATTAAGTCACAAAGTTGGGATGTTACCTTTTTTTTTAAGTTGGTCATATCGGGTTGTCTCCATATGTGGCCATTACTATTAGCCAGTGAATCAAAAAGAGGTTTAATTACAGGTTGGTTTGAGAGAAATCTTGAGAGTATTTTTGCGACATATTCTCACGAAATTATGCTTAAACAATCAATGGCTTTAATATTGCATCAAGAAAAAGGTAATTCTACGGCATGTACGCAACATTATGATGATTCTGATAGCTCACAACCATTAGGAGGGAGAAGTACATTAAGATAAAGTAGTGTTTCGTCTTCCGTGATTGGATTGATTGAGGGAACTGTGCTTAATACCGAAGAAGGAGAAGTAGTGTCTGTACATCGGGCTTTTTACCAACTTGGATGCAATACTAAGTGAGTTATGTTGTTTTGATGTTCCCTAAACGACAACCAGTGTGCTACACTCTAAAGTCTAATTTCTCCGCTGCGTGTTTAAAGACTAAAGAGATTTTATGAAAGAGAGTTGTCAATTCAGGAGGGCAGATAAAAGAAATAGGCTCACTAGTTAGGAGCGAGTAATAACCTAACTAGACTATTAGAGTTGAAGTTCAAAGCTACAAAGATCAAATGCCGAGATCATCAGAAGAGAGAACTTCAAGTCATCCTCAGTATCTAGACTACAGAGACTCTGTGCTTCAACAACATCAACATTGTTTATTCTTATTGTAATTTAATTTGTTTATAGGTCTCATTGTAACCATTTACGCGTGTCGATATCTTGGAGGGAGATTGTTAGCCTCTCTTTTTTATGAAGATAACGTCTTACACGTGAATTGGATTAGATACGTAGGTAGTTGTGCCCGCAGGGACTACTATTGTACAAATAGGATAGTTATATTGTAATGAGTCTATAAATACCCCTCATGACTCTCCATGAGGAGTGTGGGAACATCATTGTAATCTTTCACTTGTTTTAATCTAATATACTTTGTGTTTTTCTCCACCCCCTCTCTCTACTTTCTCTCACTAGAACTATGAATAGATTCATCATGTTTGATCAACCTCGACCTCCCGAACCACACAAAGTATCAATATTTACGGTCCTACAGATTTTGTGGTGGTTGTGGTAGTTGTGTTTGATATTCAAAACCAGGTGAATGAAAGCGAATGTTTTGATTTGGTGGTGGTGTTACACCGGTTAATCAGAAATTCGGATTCGACGAGAAATTCAAATTCGGGACATTTTGTGGTAATTGGGATCGTGGGCTTTTTGATTTGGGAGGTTTTTTTCTTGACATGATGAATATTGATGAGAAGTTGTTTGAAATTGTGTGTTTAGAAGTGTGTTTGAGGTTGGTATTTATAATGTTGTAAAAGTGGTAAAATAAAAATAAAAATAAAAAAAGTTAATCAAACGATCGAATTTGTATTAAAAAGAGGGGTTTGTTTGTTTTTTTGTGAGTAAACAATCGGTCGAAAAATCGACCGAGTTTTATGTTTCGTCCCTCGACGACCGACGGCGACCGACCATCCACAACGGGACGACCAAGGCCGACCAATCGGACGACCGACCACGATTTGCACCGTTGTGCATAGCCTTAGGTGCGGCGGTATACCTTCAACATAAACTCCGGAGCAATAGAATCTCTAGAGCTTGATTCATTTGGAAATATCCATCATTCCATCATGTTTGGTGAGTAGAATATAGTTTCAATAGAGATGGCAATCCCTATTCGTTTACTTATGAATGGTTGATTTGCGCTATGTTTGATATGAAATGTCAAACTGGTAAAATAAAAAAGTCAGCTGAAGGAAAAGGGTAAAATGGGTCGAAAGAGTCTGAGAATGTGATAACCTCACACACCTTTTAACTTAATTTTTTTTATGAATATATTTTACACACTAATCAGTTGCCTATAAAATTTAGAAGTTGTACAATGAATTGGTTCGAGTCAACCTAGCATGCATGTTTCTACCCGTACCAAAAAGCTATCTGTTTTGACCCTAAAACTATTTTGACCTTTACCCAACCCACCCGATATGTGAATTTTGCCACCTCTCGTTCTACTGTTCCATACTAATCGTAGCATCTTCTTAAGAAGATTTACAATATTAAATTAACTATCTGCAAGTTTTCCCAGACTAGAATCAATGCAACTTAATACAGGTAAAGCACGTATGCATTCCTGGTGGAAGATGTATTTGTCGTTCTATCTGATATGAAGCTGCTGCCTCGCGCGTACAACCGCTAACTTGGGTAAACACTGTTGAGATTAAGATATATGATAACAAATATAACCATATAGACACCACAGAGTACACAGCGGAAGACTTAGAATCATAACAGTAATTAACTAACTGAAATAAATGCATAATGTACCTCTTGCAAATGGTTAGATCATTTCAATGGATGTGAAGTGGTTTAAAGAGTTCTCCCTTACCGTTTTACAACTCAAACCAATTGGTGTAAGAATAGTGTCTTACTACCACAGTTTTGTATAGGGCTGAGCATCGGGTCGGAGCCCGACCCGGCCCGACCCGAACCGAATATACCGAATCCCGATTAAACTCAATGGCCATAACCGACACCCGACCCGTTTTATGTCGGTTCGGTATCGGGTAGAAACGGGCCTAGCCGGTTTCGGTATCGGGTATAAACGGGCCTAGCCCGACTTATTCTTGCAGCCCATCAGTCCAACAGTATAGCAAAACCAACACAAATTTAAGGAATGTAAAGATACGGGCCAGCCCAGCACAAATTTAATGAAGCAAAATGCATTGCAAAACCAACAAATAACAAATAACAAATGTCTTGAAAACCAAATGTATGCTACTGACTTACTGAGCAAATAACAGTATGCTACTGACTTACTGAGCAAAATGCATTGCAAAACCAAATGTCTTGAATCAATTCATCAAATAACAGTATGCTACTGAGCAAAATGGCTACTGTGATACAGTGATAGTTCTCCACTTCTCCACATTCCACAATTCACATTGTCTTCATCAATTCATCAAACATACAAAACCAAATACCATATGGCTCCAAATACAAACACAAATGACAAATGTCTTGAATCATTGCTCCAAATAAAAATACCCAATACTAATCACGACATTCTTGAATTTCCATGTTCTCCTTTTTGTTTCTCTAACGCCTCTTGAATTTCTAGAAAAAACATGAGAACATAAGTACAAAAATAAGTTACTAATATAACCAAATAACCAATAAACTAAAATATAAATATTTTACCTTTAGCAACTTCGTCGTCTTTCATTAAATCCTCTAACGTATCCAAAGTGATGTTTCTACTTGATGTACGGATCCAATCTTGTGTGCACACCAAAGCCTCTACAATGCTAGGCGCTAAAGAATTCCTATACGGGTCTAAAACGCGACCACTTGCACTAAAGGCGGATTCGGAAGCAACGGTGGATACTTGGATGCACAAGATATCTATTAATAAAAAACATAAGTTTATAAAAAACAAAGCACAAAGAATCTAGGATATCTAAAATTTAATAAAAAAAAAAAAGTTATTACCTTTCGCCATTCTTGATACAATTGGGAATCTTGGACTATTTACTTTCCACCAATTAAGTATGTCGAATTCTTCGTCATCCTCTAGCTCAATGCGCGGTTCTTTTAGATATTTGGTCAACTCGTCTTCACCCCCACTCAACTTATTTCCAACTTTATCTTTAAAAGCATTTAAGAAAGAATTACCACGACGACGAATTGTGTTACTACTTTGACTTGACGTTGCTTTTGGTATTTCACTCGATATGGTTGTGCCATATTTTTCTTTGTACATGGCAAACAAGACCCCCATATCCTTCTCAACCTTCTTAACCAATTTGTCACATAATTCATCTTCGGTTAAAAATGAAGTTGGCGTCTCATCACTAAATTCATCAACCTCCATGGGTATGCAACCATTTTCTATCAAATGTCTAAACCCGTAGCCTATTATTTCCGACTTCATTGTGGGATCTAAGATAACGGCAAAGTACATATAATGGTTGATTTTTTTGTAATCACCCCAATACTTGTCATACTTTTTTCTCATTTCTTCAACCATTACCTTAAAAGAAGGTTTTTCTTGCCACTCACGAAGATGCTTATCAATATCAAGAACCTCTCCAAACCACAAATGAGCTACGGGAGATGATACATTTGACACAAGTTCGGTTGTCTCTTTAAATTTTTCCAAAAATGCAACTATCTTCTTACAAACCTCAAAATCACCCCGCTTAGGTATTTCCTCTAGGTCTCGGGCAAAACAAGAGTTATGAAAATCATAATAAAAAAAAGCTTCTTTTAACTCAATTGCGGTTTTCAACATATCATGTGTGGAATTCCATCTTGTAGGGCATTCGGAAACCAAAAACTTATTTGAAGTACAAGCCTTTTCAACACTTTCTTTAAAGTTAGTCACTCTTTGGCTTGAATGTTTTATGTACTTCACGGCTAAGCCTATGGTATTCACTTCCTTGTTGAATGTTTTTAAACCATCTTTGACAACTAGGTTTAAAATATGAGCCATACATCTTATGTGAAAATGCTTACCACCATCATACTTATTTGGTAAATTTTCTACCAAATATTCAAGAGCTTTGTCATTTGAAGAAATGTTATCAACCGTAATGGTCATAACATTCTTTATACCCCATCCGTTTATACATTCCAAAAGTGCCCTACCAATATCCACCCCTCTATGGCTATGAATTGGTCTAAAATTAATAATTCTTTTATGCATTACCCAATCATCATCTATAAAGTGGGCGGTTAATACCATAAAGTTCATTCGTTTACAACTAGAAGTCCAAGTATCGGTGGTTAAATGAACGGTGGTGGTCTTGTTGCTTAAGAAATTTAATAGGCTCTTCCTCTCGTCAATAAAAAACTTAGAAACATCCCTAGCAATAGTAAACCGAGAGGGCATATTAAATCTAGGTTGCATGTTATTTCCAAATTTAATGAATGCCGGGTGTTCTACAAACTTAAACGGAAGCTCCGCAAGAATAATCAACTCAATCAAAGACTTTTTAATCAATTTTTCATCATACTTCCAAGTTTCTAAAGTACCAATGCTACTATCACCCTCAACATTCTCCCCAATCTTTTTCTTATAAGCTAGTTTTTTTTGTTTCTTAATTTTCTCAACATCGGGGTTGTTTTCACAATTTGCATAATGAGTATTCAAGTGTCGCGTACCATGCATTTTTGAATTGGCTTTGAGAACCGCATCACAATATTTGCAATATGCCATCTTAATGACTTGACCATTTTCATCCGGTTCAAACTTTGCAATAAAGTATTTCCAACACTCGGAAGTCGTTTTCCTTGGTTTGGGAGGGGCTTTCCTTTTGCGTTTATTTTGATCCTCAACGTCAACAATATCATCCTAAACAACAATAAAAAAGGTCAACATTAAATGAAACCTTAAAACATTAAATGAAGTGTTTACTCTTTACTGTTATGGCTAGTTGGCTACTGTGAAAGTGTGAACTGTGAAGTGTAGTAGTTAAGTAGTGTACTGTGAACTTATGGCTATTGGCTACTGTGAGTGTGAAACAATAACATTAAATGAAACCTTAACATTCATGTGCAGTCAAGTAGAAACATGAAGTACAAACATTTATTCATTATCATCATTTATTCATCATTTATTCATTATCATAATATCATCATTTATTCATCATTTATTCATTTATTCATTACCATCAGTTTATTCATTTATGTGGTTTCATCATATATTCATTTATGTGGTTTCATTATCATCATTTAAACATCATTAATACAAATTAAAATTATCAAACGAAACCTTAACATCACATCATCAGTTCTTATAAAAAAAAAAAAAAAAAAAAAAAAAAAAAAAAAAAAAAAAAAATCAATAACGATTTTAATTAAATGCCTAAATCAGTTAATGAAAATTAAAATTAAACAAAACTTACTTCTTCCATTGCATTGTTTTGTTGAGAAGCAAATGATTCATAGGTAGGTACTTTAGAAGATGAGATTGATTCATATGGGGGGTTTTTGTTATGAGTTTGATCATCATTTGATTGATCCATTTGATTGATTTGATCCAAACGAATTGGTGGGTTTTTACTTCTTCGGGTTTTGAGTTTTGAGTTACTGAGAAAGTGAGAAAGGGGGCGCTTGTTTTTTTGAGAAAACCTAATTATTTTCGGTTTTGGCGGGTTAAATGGGTTTTGTCGGGCTTTTTAACCGAACCCGACCCGATACCGAGTAGATAAGAAAACAAATACCGACACCCGACCCGTATCATAGTCGGTCGGTAATTCGGGCCTGTCGGGTCGGTCGGTTTTTCGGGCTTGTCGGGTATCGGTCGGTTTTGCTCAGCCCTAGTTTTGTACACACGAATTAACTGCGAATCAAAGCGATTGCTAGATCTAACACAAGCCTTTGTTTAATGAAAAACAAAACCAAAACACCCTTTTGGAGGGGGGTTCAACCAAGAATGCAAGAGAGAGGAGAGGAGAGATCTAGGGTTAATTCAATGCACAAAAGTTAAGAAAAACATTAACTCTAGCCTTTGTACATATAATGAATGAATAGCTTGTAGGAAAAGTTAGGGTTTGGGCTTGGAAAACCCCCCTTGGCCGGCCACATAGATGAGAGAAAAGGAGAACCCAAATCTTTTCCATTTTTAAGATATTCACAATATATTCTCTTCTTTTACATTTAACGGTCGTTAGTCATTTCCGTTAAATACTTAACGATCGTTAGGCGGACTTTATGTATAATAATTAATCGTAATCATTAACATTAATTATTAACTTTAATTCTCATTCGCTAATGTGTGCAATCTCGTGGTCACGATTTCGAATCTGGACATTCACGGTTTTATATATATATACATTTCCAACAAACACAGGCTAATGTTTAATGATCATATGTTTTGGAGCATAATTGAATATAGCAATTAGCTTAAAGTGGTGAGCGTGGTCAATAAAACAAACCACCATAAAATTCAATTAAGAGTAAAGTCCAAAATACATCCCTGTGGTTTGTCCTGTGTCTCGCTTTACATCCCTAAACTTTTTTTTTGGCACAAAACCATCCCTCTGTTAGTAAAGTTGGCACAAATACATCCCTCTGTTAGTAAAATCAGTTAATGAGGACTAACGGTGCAAATATTTCTCCGTTATCTCCTAACGGAAGAGAAAATATTTAGGACTAAGGATGCAATACGTCGCTCCTCCTAGTCTTTTGAAATTGTCGCTTTTGGCCAAAAGTAGTATATGAGGGGTTCACCTCTCATTTGGAAACCATAAACCTAAAAATACTTCTCTCCATCCTCTCTTTGTGCAGCCGCCGGAAAACCAAGCCACCACCACCATCGCCACCACCATGACCAAAACACCACCTCCCCGCCTCTACTCTTGTATTGTGAGCACGTTTTTGTTTGGATCACGACCAAAACACCACGACCACGACCAAAACAAAACACAACGACCTTGTATTGTGACCACGTTCTTGTATTGTGACCACAACCAAAACACCACGACCAAAACCAAGCTTATTTCTCAACTTAGTTGCTTTTTCTGTTTAGGTTGTGTTTGGATCTGGATCGGGTGGCGGCGGTTGAGGTGGAGGTGGGGGTGGTGGTGTCGGGTGGTGGTGGGTGGAGGTGGCGGTGATGGTGGTGGTGGCGTTGGGTGGTAGGTGGCGGTGGAGTGACTCACCATAATCTACCACCAATGGCTTATTCAACTCTCATTCATCCATATTCATCACCATTACCAATACTTTATAAATCCCAAGCACTATTGAAATCAGTTCCTCCCTCAACTGGGGTTGTCTTCTTTTTTTCTACATGGAATGGACTTAAGTCAAATGGGTTTTCAGTATCATTAAAATCTTTAAAGTTTGGTAAGTTAAGTTTTAGTGTAGTTAGTGCTAAGTCAAACTTAAGGAGTTTGAAATGTAAAAAGATGTAAGCTTTTGTTATGAATGTGATAGTAAATTTGTTTAATTTGTAGTACTTGTTATCTATTTGATTAGTGGCAGGTGGAATTAGCAGAAAGGTTTGAAATTAATATCAAATTTGAGGTTAAAATGTTACTTACTTTGACTTAATTAGTCAAAATGGTTATGTGTTTGACTCAAAAAATGAATTGGGTTTATCTTATTTTTTTCATTTGGAATGGATTCAGGTCAAATGGATTTTCAATTTCATTAAAATCTTTAATTTTGTATGTTTTTGTTCAGTTTTAGTGTAGTTGGTGCAAATACATCCTTAGGACTAACGATGCAATTTTATTTATTGCATCGTTAGTCCTAAGGACTAACGATGCAAATATTTTATCTTCCGTTAGGAGATAACGGAGAAATATTTGCACCGTTAGTCCTCATTAACTGATTTTACTAATAGAGGGATGTATTTGTGCCAACTTTACTAACGGAAGGATGATTTTGTGCCAAAAAAAATTTAGGGATGTAAAGCCAGACACAGGACAAACCACTGTGATGTATTTTAGACTTTACTCGTCAATTAATGAGAAAAATTTAGTCACTTTGGTTCCCAAGGTTTTAAGGTTTTAAGTTTATCTGGTGTACTTTATGTCTTCAAATGGGATACTATGAAAGTCGGTATCATTCTTTAAGTAAAACATTTGTACGAAGTGGTAACTTAATCTTCTTCATTTTGGAAACCATACTCGCAACTGAATTTTGTTATGCAGATATATTAGCCTACACCCCTTGCTTTTTCAAGTTTCTTTTGCGTCTCGCTTGTGTTATATCTCATTCACAATAATATAGTCACAACTGGCGGTGTTTCATTTTTGTCCATAATTTAATTCAACCCCAAGACCAGGTGGGTAACTATTGAGAGTAAAAGCCAATTTTGATAACTAATTGCAATAAAAAATATATTCTTATCTTGCATGTTGGATGGTTTATTTAACGGGCCATTGTTCACTAATAATGAGAACGTTTGTACACGGATATTCGATCTATAAGCATGTTTATGTAAAAAAACCACATAATCAATTAATAGTTTGATTCCTCTTTATATCATGACAGGGATCAAAATATTAAGAGATTGTTAATAGCTGTTCAGAAGATGGAACAAATAGGCATGTTCGAATCTTAGGAAGTTGGTGGAGAAAAAGCTGTTTTTCCAGTCGACTACTCGACATTTCATATTTGTTTAAAGTTGACCGACTTTAACTATTGACTTAATGTAATTTTTTTCCGATTTTCGTAAATAGGCATGAAGAATGAAATGCATAGTCCTGTATACACATTATATAGGCATCATACAAGCTAAATGCAAATGGTTATAATATCTTTTACGTGGGAAAAAATATTCCTTGTGAGATTAGCAGGGATGGAGCCGGGGGTTCCCGCGGGTGTCCGGGCACTCAATGGATTTTTTTGATATAATGTTAATTTTTGAAAAAAACATCGATTTTTCTTAAAGTCATCTAAAATGCACGTGGTCCATCGTAATGTATTTCTAGTATTACTGTTCAAATTTTTTTTGCACCCAATCATATTTGGTCCTGGTTTCGTCCCTGGAGATTAGACAGTCAAACCTTATATTTAATATTTACATGTGGATGCAACTCTGAATGTTTTGCATAAATTTTTGATAAAATTGAATCTCTTATTATTAATGCCACAATCACTACAAAATTTTTGCCATTTAGTGACGGAAACATTTTATGACTGATGATTAAAAACGTCAATAAAGCCATCACTTTAGTCGGCTAATAAAAAACACTAGAAGGCAAAGAAAAGGTAACGAAAAAGGTATATAAACAAACTTCCACGTGCAAGGCACATTACATCCCATCTCAAAAAAAAAAAAAAAAAAAAAAAAAATCTAACAATAAGCCCAATCCCAGGCCATCAACAGTTCAACACCTTCACCTCCGGCCACCTTACTCTCACCGTCTCCGGTAATCTTTTCCGCTTATCTCACCGTCTACGGTCATCTTCTCCGGTTATCTCACCGTCTCCGGTCATATCACCGTCGCCGAAGGTATTATTTCTCTAATTTTTATCGATTTGTTTAAATCACACCTTTCCTTTCATTTTAATTTGATCTAATTTTTTACACAAACAAACAATCTTTGATATGTTATAATAGTTAGGGTTTCATTTACACTGATCCAATAATCGCTTATTTCGAGCTGAATTTGTTAGTTTAATCTCTGATTCCCAGTATTTTGATGATTAATTTGTATAGTTTTTGTTTGATAATTGATCGATGTATGTGTTTAGGTTATGAAATTGAGAAATTATTATACCTGATCGTTATTTGTTGCTAGAGTTAGGTTTATGTTTAGCAAGGAGCTTTTAAGTGCATTTAGGAGCATTAAGCATTTAGCGTTTGGCTTTTAAAATTGAAAGATAGTTTGGCAATGAGCATTTAGCATTTCGTTGGTTTCAGTTTTGAGGCCTTGGGGAGAATATTTATTGATAATTTTTTAATGTGTATGATCCTTTAGATTTAGGATTAGTTTACGGAATGATTTTATATTTGAGAAGAGATGTTGCTTATCATGTGCGTTGATTGATTATCGTGTTATAAGATATGGATATAGTGTTATATGTATTTTGTAACAAGAGAAGCGCACAATTGACTTATTTGACCAGAAATAGTTCAGACTTTTCGTATTGGAATAAGGCTTGTGGGCTACGTTGCCTACATCTCAATGGTCATAGTCTATGGGCCTTCTTCTTTTTGTTCTTAACTTCTTCTGCATAAAGTTTGAGAAGCTTTGTTATTCAATATTCCCATTCTCACACTCCTTTGTTCTTGTTCACTCCCGATGAATATAAATATTTTTGTTGGCACGCATAAACTATAATCCTGGGAATATAAGGGGCTGATTTTTAGAATTTTCAAGTTAAACGTAGGATGAAATTGTCAAGTTAGTTATTCTCCTTTGGTATGAAAATTGTCAAGTTAGATGGTAGCTTTAATGTCCTTGCAGATAATATCTGGCAAAATTATAAACTAGAAGTTGTACTGGTTAAAGTTGAATTAGTATATGCTTGACGAGGTTTAAATCACACCTATATTGCTATAAAAAAATAAGCAGATTATAATAGATTCATCAGCCAAATTTGCAATCTCCAGAACAATAGAAAAGGCGAGTAAAAAAGCTCGTAAAGAAAAAATCACACCTACCTTTTATTCACATGCTCTGTATTAACTTAGTATTCTCGCTTTGTATATATAATATCTTCATCGGACGTGTATGCTATTCCATATGTGTGGATGTGCATTCTTTGGTTGTTATTTTAATTCATTTAAAGTGGTACAATTGTCCATAAGTATTTTCCTTTCTGAATGTTATCTCTTTACCATATATTTAAGCCTGCCATCATATGAAAAAATTTACCAAAGGGTTATGGGTACAAGTGTCACTTGAGACAACAGGGGTATTATTAGGTGTTTGAAAAGTGTGTTGTAAGTCTTCACCTTTCAAAACGACTACATGAGATCTTCTTAATGACAGTGAAATATCAGACTCAATAGTCTATAGTTCTATACCATTTTAGGTGCTAATGTGATATAGATGGGGAAGTCCTTACATGCTCCTTGAAAAGTTCAAAATAAGAAAACTAAAATTATAATCAGCTTGCTTAAAAATGTCTTCAAGTAATACGATTCATTATGGCTTCAACTTGCTTAGCACAGAACACTTGTGTTTATAATAATGGAGTAGAGAATGTCTTTGATGTCCCATAAGACTATGGGGTTCATCTTTAGTCTCACCACCTAGTGTCAGATTTTGTTTTTAATTCTTGTTTCTGTACTCCCCAGATAGACATGTCATGAAACCTCTTTGGGTATCTATTGAGTTTGATAGTTATCTATTCTAGATTTTGTTTTTGTGCCATTAGCTTACTCTCATTATCTGACAGTTATCAAAAATCTGCAGGGGGTGGTCAAGAAGACGAGTCATATTTGAAGGGATTAGCATAGATTTTGCAGACTAGTTATATTAGATGAAACGGTTACTGCTAGTTATATTACTGCTTTTCAGAGTATTACTACTGCCAAAGTCTCATTTGCTCTTTTATATCTTCTTTACTTACTTTTACTAATTTACCTTTTTAATGTCTTCTGTAGATTTGCAGCTGTTTGATGCAGTTCTTGTAGAGCATTAAACGTGTCCTTGATAATTTGCAGAAGAAACTTGATGAGGTAAGCAGGGGTACAAGGGATTAAAATTGATATGTGTTTCTGTGTCATAACTCATAGGCCATTTTAGGCAATATAATGCTCTTTTCTGATGAATAAAACCTCTTGCTTGCAGCCTTCCCTGAATATGCAGCTATATGAGAAAGGTTTAGATTTGTTTGACGATAACCCATCAACCTCGACATCCATAACACTTATTTTCTACTGATAATGTGTGTGTCCTCTATGGACTTAACAGTTGCTTACTGCGATGGTACAGGCTCTTTTGCACCGACATTTACTAAAAGCTACAGCTGCTCCTATGGTAGACATGGTCTTATCAAATATGGTAACATATTTGACCTCTGCATCTTACTTTAATTACCTCATAGCCTACACGTTTAACCTAAAAGACTGGCATGATTCTGGTCCTCATCAGGATATGCTTATTAAGTTGAAAAATGGTGACGATGTTCAAGATGTCAACGACGCAGAATGTGCTCCACTTAGCTCTAGGGATCGACATGCTCTGGTATGATATATGTTATATTGTTGTAATTTCTCAGCTATTGTGTCTATATACTTTAGATCCTTTTTGCTTTTTCAATCTTGTTGTGATTATATTATTAATAGATCTTTTTGTTGTATGGTAATAGGCAAATTAATTCGACGGGCCTCTATCTGTAAAAGCTAATGCCGTTGTTAAAGCTTTGGATTTTTTTAAATAGTGGAAGGTCAGTCTCTATTCAGAAACTCTATTCATTACTTTTAAATAGTGGATTTTTTTCTTCACATCCTGATAAAGCAATGTGTAGATAAAGCAATATTTGCAACTGAAGCTCTGTTTGTGCCTTACGCTATTCCTGTAATCACTAAACCTTAAGAAGAAGGGGTTATCCGCAAACACTGATAGATTTAAACCAAGTAGTTATTCGTTCTTTGCCACTCCACCTTATTAGTGTTTTCTGAAATTGTAATGCTAGATTAATTAACTTGATTGGTTCTACTCCACTTTAAGTGACTTCTTTAAAGGCATAGAATTTAATGTTTTCTCTATTGTTTTTGTGACAGCACGTTGAAGCATATATAATGAGCTTATGTAAGTATTTGGTTTTTTGTATTAGTTATATTGATACTGATCCTTATTATTTTGACTTTTCCAGTAACAAGATTTGACCACTTACTGTTTTACACAGCTTGGGTGACAACATGTGGGATGATGGGAACTCACTTGGTCCTAAAGAGGTTCACAATTATCTAACCCGCATGATGTACAATCGCCGGAACAAGTTCGACCTGTTATGGAATTCGCTCGTACTTGGTGGCTTAAAAAATGGGCAGAAGTATCTTCGATGTGTATGTTCTTTCGTATAATTTTGTTAAATAATTTTCAGAAAATCTGGCAAACTTGAACCACTCACTTATGAGTAGTTCAGTTTCAGTTGTGTATCATCTCAAATGGATCAAATAAGCCTTGTAGCTAAAATGCAGTGGGTCAAATGGGTTAAAACGGCAAAAGTCTATATCTAATTGTACAACCTCCTATATTGAAGTAATTTAGAATCTTATAGTAATGGTATCATTTATATGATCATAGGTGCGTATTAGTAAATTAATTGCCAAAAAATGGTTATCAGACTAACGTTTAGTACATTGATGCAGTAGAAATGGGAAAAATGCAGTGGGGATGGAAAAATGATTGTTCAAGACTTTTAGTGTCTGATATAATTCAGTCACTAAGAAACTGTTTTAAGTTTTTCTTTTGGAACCTATAGTGACACATAACAGTCAGACACGAAATGTAACAGAACTTTTGTGACTGATATCAAGCGTCAAAAAGTGTCTCTTTTTCTTTCAGTGGGAGAAGGCCAAAATGCCTTTAGTGACTGATTTTATGCTTTTCTGACACTTTATTTCAGTCACTAAATGTCATTTATCTTGTAGTGATACGAAAGAATAAATTACAAATTAGTTCTACAAAAAAGCCGATGTTAATAAATAATATAAAAATAAGTTTATTAAAACTAGTTATTTCAATAAGATTGTTATTTATCTAGTGTAATTCTGCATACCAAAGGACCATCCGAATAAATTTTAAAATTAATATGATTTCATAATCAAATTCAGTTTCTCAATATATACTATTTTATAAAGTGTTTATGACTTTCTAAATAAAGAAGTCTTAAAATTTTTAAAACTAAAAACATTTTCTTAATAAGAAATTAATAAGTCATTAGTCAATGTTATTCATTATATAGCTTCCATGACAATTTTCATAAATAAAAAGTAATATCCTTTCATACACTTTGTAACAACCTTCAATTATTTATACAGTCCATTAATACAGTCAAATATTTATATAGTCCATTAATTGTCGACTTATAACAGCTCAAACCTCAATGGTATATAAGTTAACCTAAAAACACAAATACGAAACACGCTCTCGCTTCTTTTTCCGAGCACCGAAAAAAAAAACACACACAAAATTAGATAAATCTACTTTCATCTTGGTGTTCGGTTACCTACAGTAGAATTAAATAAGTTTTGCTTCTTTGATTATAGCAATAGAATGACAACTTTTATTTGGATATGAAATAGTTTGCATTGCTAATACTTATAGTTATTTTAATTAAAAGTTTTTATTCATTCGTAAAGTTACTGTTAGAAAAAACGTATAAATAAAAATATTTGCTCGCCATATAATTATGCACCGGGTACCCGCCGCCGCATTGTGCGGGTACTCTTCTAGTGTTAAATTAAACATACACGTTAATCTTTCTCTAAAACATTATTGCTCGGCTAAATATAAAAACATACACTATTATAAATCTCCCCTACCCAGCCCTCAAGGATATGGGCTTAAGTTGAATGCGCCACTATGGGCCTAAGCTCGATGCTTTGTATCGTAAGCCCATTAATATCATTCCCATCGGGAGTCCATAACGAAATATCAATGTTAATAGTTTCTGTAGAACTTGGGGTTTGATACTCCCATAGTTTTACTTCCATCCAACCATCGCTCCTCTGTCGTGGAACATAATCTAGTTTGGGTCTATTCAAAGCGTTGTGAGCGTTTTGATCAAGCTTTTGTCCAATAAATGGGGTGTCTGGAGGGCTTACTAAATAGATATACCTATAATAAGGATATATAATTTCCAATACAGGTTGGTCATTAGTTGATTTGTAGACAAGGTAACATGCATATGTTGTTTCAGGTGTTAGTCCATCGGATTTGATTTTCTTCACAATATCAAAACCGTAGTTGGTTATCACAGCCACTTCTCCAAATCTGCAGTAAACATAGAAAATCATCATGACATTTAAATGAGTGGAATTAGTCAATTTAAAGTCTTAAACCGCTTTGGCGTGGGGGTACAATATATATCCATCGTTTAAGGCTCTATGTTCAAGTACACATTTTCATGCTAAATGTGAATTGGCCCAAATACAGGGTTTTTTTTGTCAGTCATGTTAGTAAGGGCATCTTCGATGGGAGGCAAATAAACGACGTTTTTTTCTCCAAAAGCTTTGCATTTCAGATCGATGGGTTGAATATAGTTTTTTATTGACTAAGTTTTTTAGGAGACTTTTTCTACAGGGGATGCACTAAAGAATAGCATCACTTGAAAGTCAGAACTTGAGACTGTGCATGAGAAATACTCATAAATATGCATGTTTTACTATCATTTGATAGAACATATTTATTAACTAATATGATTCGGCTATGTCCATTGATAGAAACACAATGTCTATGACGTCAGTTGTTTTTGCGTATGAGTACCCAGGTTTGCATTTCTGATGGGTTGAATACTATTTTTTATCGACTAAGTTTTTTAGGAGACTTTTTCTACTGTGGATGTTTTAAAGGATAGCATGACTGGAAAGGAAACTTGAGAACTTACTAAAATTCAGAAGGTGGTGTATTAGTGGATAGCAAAATAGGTTTGAACCTCTTGTTTTACTTTTTCTTTAGTATTGTGCACTACTCTTATATGCAAAAGATATAAACTTCTTCTAGAAAACTGGCATGAAAATAGAAAAAATAACCTTGATTGGGGTAAAGGCTGAAAAGACATGTCGTAACTTGTTATTACGCCTCTTGCTGAGAACATCAAATTTTTTTTCCCATTTTTATCAACAGCATACCCCTATCAATCAATCAATATAGATACATGTAAGTACCAAATGAGAAGTAAATTTAGGAATACTAGTGTTTAAGGTTTCAGGATGACAGTTATGTATAGTTCATATTAGATGTACCTTTTGACCATTGAACCTTTTTAAAAGATTTGAGAAGATACACCACTTCATTGTCCACTGCAGACTATCATTTGACAGTTTCTCATCCTCTAACACTTGCTCTTGTTCAACCTATGAAATATAAACAAATATCAGATCATTTTCGACCCAATTCCCAATTATAAAGCAGTTATAGTTTGACTTTTCAAGTCTTTCTTTTACAATTTTGACCTTAAATATTTTTGCTTGTGTTATATAGTATTTGATGAAAATAATACGTAGTGGAAATACATTTAAAACTCAATCTATTCATATATTTTGCATCAAATATTATATAACACAACCAAAAATATTTATGGTCAAAGTTAAGAAAGAAAAACTTAAAAAATTCAAACTGGACATTTAATATGGGACGGAAGGAGTACTAAATTGTAAGTTCTTTTAGCATTTCATTAGATTATAAGTACTAACCGAATCACGCTTGATAATGAGTCTCTTTAAAATAGTAGTGAAGACACTCCAAAACTAGTTTAAAACTTAAACATTATACTGGTATTAGTTTAAAACTTAAACATTATATTGTCTTAGTCATAGATTAAAACTTAACTTTAATATTTGATGTTTATAACATTCAGGAAAAAAAAATGTGGGTCGGCCCAACCTGCCAACAGAAACCAAACCCACTTTTTCAAAAACGACATATTCCCAACCCAACGCAACCTGGTTATTGCTACCTCTAATTCAAAATATCTGGTGCTGTTTTGTAAGAAAGTTTTAAGTCTAGAAACCATAGTAAAAAAATACCAAGTTGAATAAACCATTTTTTGTCAACTTACTTTTTCTAGGGGCTGAAACAAGATGCCATCAACTTTTAAATTGTCTTTATGATCTTCAAACACAATTCCAAGATCAAAAGTTCTCCCGTCGCTAGTGAATTGATACAATTCAGCAATGAAAGAGCGATTATCTTTTGTTTCATTTGCAAAGTACACAATAGAAGTTTCTGTCTCCCCTTCTAATTTGTATCTGAGAGCTACATACTTTTGTTTCTCAGAAGAGTTGCCCTTGCAGAAGACAAGGTTCACTGTGTAATCGATCAATGGGGTCAAGAATTGAGTTCTGATACATACTTTAAATCCTTTTTTTTGGGTTTTAAAAAAGTGTGGAAATCTGCATGAAGAAGAAGCATAAAATGATACTTATGAAATATTATTAGTCTGAAAACCTTAGAAATAACAATAGGGATGGGTAGGTGGAGGAGGAGGATATGTCACCTTGAATAAAGATCGGTATAAAATAAAGTGTAAACCTCACGTGAAATCAAACAGTGGGCTATGGATAACATTTCACAATGTTCTCCATTTTCATTAAGTGAAAACCACTGTCCATATAATACAGTTAGGAATTAGGTTTGATGATATTATTTATCTTTCTTAACATATAACAAATTTTAAAAATGATAAGTAGTGGCTTATATATAGACGTAGCTAATTACCGTTTTGTAATTGTTAATGTGGAACCCTATGGAGAGAAGCTCTTTAAGATCCTCAAGGGATTTGTAGAACAAAGACTGTGACGCAGCCTTAACTATGTCTTGGTACTCTTCTAACCCTTGATCATGCAGTTCCACCTACATATGAAAAACATACCAAACAAATTAATCGTTGAGGTTATATGGCTGGCCTATTTTCTAAGAATGCCTATGAAAATACTAGCTAGAACCATCAAACTATTGGCAGTGCTCAAGTCATAATTGATAATTATACGGCTAGAAATACGTGAGCATATGTGGGCACATATGTATACAAGAAATTAAATGGACATAAATATATCAAAATATGGTTTAATTAAACTAGTGTCTTGTAAGGTTAAACGAATTGGATTGGGCTTATATACCGTAATTTGTTCCTGCAAAACCTTGCAAGTACATAAGTTTAATAAAGCTTTAAATATAGACTTTAATTTTTTTGCACCAATTTTATTAATGACCAAATTTGTGTCAACAGATGTCTTGAAAACGTGTTAAACGCATTGGGTCGGGCTTACATACCGTAATTTTCTCCCGCAAAAAACATGAAAGTACATTGGTTATAACAAATGGTCTAGGGTTTCAATAACCTTTAATCTTTTCCCAAGGCACTACATGCTTTTGCATATGAGCTAATGATTGAAATACTTGAGGTTGTTAACCTTTCGAGGGTGTCAATCTAGGGTTTGGTTATTCTTTAATATTTTCCCGTGATAAAATGTGCACCTAATAAGTTAATAAAATTGTTTCTTAACTTGTGACTACGAAGGTGTATGCATGCTTCTTCGTACACATTTTTTTTTATCAAAATATTTTATATCCATTAAACAAAAGTCATTGCTATCCAATTGTGAGGACACTTGCAATTTCGTTTTACTCTGCGTGAGATGTAGGTGAACTGCAACCCAAGATGTCTATCCTCTATGTGTGAGACCTAGTGTGATTTTCACATGTTCTCAATTGGATGACTTAATTAAGTTAAGCAGGTGAGATCCTTAACCTAAGGCATAAGATGAGACGAAACATGCCACGTGGCACTAGTAGATTGTTCTCTAGTGCCATTAGTCTCATAATTCTAAGAGTTGCACTTGTAATGCTATTATCGCCCGCCGCTTACCTATTAAATCCACCATTACTAGCAGATCAACTGATGTGATGAGTGGAAGTTCAAATAGGATCTTAGCCTTTTATAAAATTAGTTATTTCATTTTAAAACTAAGTTAATTTTTAAAAGGAATTGATTATCGAAAATACTAAAATTGAACTTTGTATGTTCTGTTTATGTATATTGCAACAAAACCGTAAATGAGAGTTTATTCTTTTCTTAAAGAAGATAAACCAAGTCTCATTTCCTTATAAGAAAGAGAGAGATACACATCTATCTATTCTCCTTGCTCAACAACGCTAAGATAGGATTTCTTGATTTTTCCGATTCTATCTACACTCATAGCACACTTACTTTTAAATCATGACTTGTATAAGTTGTATGGTTAAGTAAGGATGCACATCTTATTCTTTCAACTCTTTTCATAACCCAAATTCAGGTTTTGAATTGTTTTGAAAAATATAAGACTTTTGGATAACTAGAGAAAATGTTTTCTATAACTACCAAAATGATAACATATTGCACTTGTCAAGATGTTGTATGAGCTTTAAATATTTAGAAAGGGAAACCTTGATAACCCGCTAAGAGTAAAGTAAATTACTAGCATGTTTTCTAGGAAGTTTTACTGAACTCATTTAAATTCCCTAAGGTGCTACAAAGATTTGTGGCTAGGTAGACTGGTTAAGGAGGAATTGCATGCCAACTTTCAAGTTAAGCATGGATGTCTAGTCCCTCATAAACATAGTAGAACTTCATACACTCTTTTCAATACCTAAGTACATTGTTACTCGTAGGCATTCAAATTGAGTAGGAAAGTAAATAGGCCATTCTTTGCTTTTTACTGGTGAGATAACACTTACAATGTTGTCAAATTCAACAGGAGCTATGCATTTTTACTACTAATAATGACATTCTTGTAATGTTGGCTAATTCAGTGGGAGCTACATGCTTAATTACCTTGATACCAGCCCATATTATTTCTAGTTTTCCTTGAGATAGTGCATTACTTTCCAAATGTGAACAACCATAGTTTTAAGGTTCATTGCATCATATTTAATTAGATAACTTGTTCCTTTTATGATGTCGCTTCCTGAGGAGTTATTTATAGAATACTTGTGTAGGATTCTTTATTAAACGATATGGTTTTATATATACTTGTAATGCATATATCTTTGACACTATTATATTGTTCATACAACAAAACGAGCGTCGTGTTGTTTGGTTACATATATGATGTTGTGCCATGCAAAAGTGGGAGAAATCTTAATTGTGTGCAAGGTACGACATATAGCAATATACTAATGGCTTTCCTTGCCCGCAAGGTATGAAAATTAATATTCTACTAGGACTTTTACACATAAAATGTATGTTGCCCTATATGGAAAATATGTCAAGATATAATGAAAGCTACTTCAATACATCACTAAATGCTTTAGTCAATGTGATTATATTTTTTTGTAAAGTCATAAGCATGAAGTATGCATTTAACTTGAATTTACTGTTGAACCCAAAAGTGGGGTTCATAATTACTTTAGTTTGAGTGATTATGTCTTCTTGTTAAGACATAAACATGAAGTCCTTGAACTTTCAAAGACTCGTAACATAAAGTAAATAGTTAACTTGTTATGTCTTTTTGTTAGGACATGATCATGAAATTCTTGAATTGTTCATAATGTTAAGTAAAATTAACGTGTTATGTATTCTTGCAGAGGCATGTACATAAAGTCTTTGAACTATTCAAAGACATATACAACAAAGCATGCAATTGGTTTGGAAATACTATGGATACAATTTGGTTCGAACCAATTGACAAGTACATGACCCAAGTAGTATTAAGTTGTCTTAGGAATTGTGTATAGTCTTACAATCCCAATACACAAAGAATACCACATCTTTATGGTATGTCTGAAGTGTTAAATCAAACTTTATTGATATTGTTCGATATTTGATAAACTTTAACTACTTTACCTCCAAAATCTGTCAATGTTAGAAAATTGAGTATGTCATGGATATACTCAATAAGACTCCAACCTAGAAGGTAAATAAGACACCATCAAGTTATGGAATAGGATGACTCCTATTAGGTCTTAATTAATTGAAGTTTTGATTTTGTTAAATTTCTTATAAAGCGTGTTATTAACAAACTAGATTCAAGAACTATTAACGTATATTGTATGTCCCAATTGAGAAAATTTTATTATTGCTCAAATAGTTGAGTTTGTAGAATAGTCTCTTCTTACAAAAGCAAGTGGGAGCATCCATAGATCTAGAAGAGATTAAATAACAAAATGCACAACCTTCTGAATCTAGTAGCGAATGTCATACCGAGCCTAAACATGTAAATGTTGAACCACAATATGATGTTACTCTGATTCATAAAATCTACAAGGATACCTCGAGCACCTAAACGATATAGAAAATAAAACATACGACCTTAGAATATTTGTTTATTAGAATAAACATGTGCGATAATTAAGTCTAACAGAATATGATATATCATTGAGCGAGTCTCAAAGGATATATCTAACTTGGTGAGATTGAATACATGAATGGATGCCTTAAGTTTTACTTAAGATTCATCATGTATATCATATTGTGTATACATGAGTGCAAAATAAGCTGACAACAACAATATCTAAGTGAAAGTCATTTAGATAACTATTAACACAAATTTTCTAATGGAAGTTGTTTAGATTAGGAAATTCATTTATGGGCTTAGAGTCAACCCTAGTAAAGAAGAACCTACGGATATGAATTGCGACATAATGGCGCAATTGTCATAGCCAACGAACTAGGAGTTCTTGAAGACACCAAACGTTACAAAATAAATGTTCATGTGTTTACGAGTTTTTTTTTTTTTTTTTTTTTTTTTTTTTATTTTTATTTTTTAATAAAAGGCGTAGTTTTGTCTCAGTTAAACCGATGTTAGCTTAATTGAGAGGACACTCAATCTTAGTCATGGTAGGGTTTCATCATGGATGATGACGCTACTGACTAGACATGCTCGGATGAGAGCACTGTTGCAATACATATTAAAGAATAATGATACATTACAATTTGAGAAGTTGTTGAGATGACTATCTCAAATAGGTGTTGTGATGGCTTTAAACATCCTATGGAATGTACAGTGGCAATACTTGTACTAGATAGAACACGCGCAAAATGACACTCATCATACTATTCAAACCCTTCATTTTTGTGAGTTTGAAATAAGTATTCTCAAAGTTAACTCAAATGACTACTTAGTTGTCTTGTACAAAATAAGTTGATCATATTAGGAACATTTGATTTTGACTTATAATTAGTCTTATGCATATCTATGTTTAGTATTTGGATAATGGAGCTGTAAGCAGTTGTATTATATAATGAATTGATGTACCTGGTATGATCATTTTCATTTATACTATTGTGTTTTATATTTACATGTTTAATCCAGGAATAAATTTATTTATTCTTGAATTGTCCATTGTCAATCAACAGTATGGGAGTATTGTTGAACTAAGACAAATGAGAGCATTTGGTAATATATCACTAGGTGATGTTAAAGGATGTGTCTGCCAAACTCATATGTTATTCATGGCCTATGAATATTGGATATCCCCAACCTACGAGTATTTACTTTATGGATTGGCATCATTAAGTGATATCTCGTAAGTGGTTGTATTACTCATCCTCAGACTCGAGATGCAGGCAGGTCTTACGTGTGTGGATATTAGTTTCTTGATATCGTTAAACATTGTTCGGAATAAGGTAGTTATAATGGTTATTTCCAGAAGTGATGTGAAGCACATGAATGACACGTATATTCAAACTAGGATTTGTTCCTCCACGTGTTTTCTGGAGTTAGATAGTACTAGACCCCTTGATGAAATGATCAGATGAGTGTACGGTCGTACCCAAATGTAATTGAGATGAATCTTGATTAGTTTGGTAATCTAGTTCAATATTTATATCGAGAAACAAAATAGTTAAACATTTGGAATGACTTTGATCCTTAACCAAAGTTTAATATGTATGTGTAACAAAAGGATGTATAATAATAAACCTTTTACACTCAGACATTTTACGAAACCGCACTCAGGTATTTCTGGGAGCAATGGAATGTTGGTAGGTTCTTACCATTGTTTGTATAAGTTATCTATGATTTTGACATTCGCAAGTGGGAGCTATTGGTGGTGCTCAAGTTATAATCGATAAGTATACGGCTAGGAATGCGTGAGTCTATGGGGGCACACACGTGTACACCGAGGAAATACTTTTATAATGTAACTACTATATTTAAAGTAAGTATATTAATTATATTAAGTTAATAATTCACGAAATGACAAACGATCATTAATCTAGCCGTTGGACGTTTTAACTAATAAATTCATTATTGGTGATCCTTAGATAACCTAAACGAGAAAAACGAAAATCCTCTCCCCTTAAACCCTTAATACTGATCGTTTAATAACCCTAAACCCTTCGGGTTAATCGGTTTTCAATAACAAGCAAAAACCTCATGTTTTGTTGCTTGTATTCGTGAATCGTGTGGACTAGCATCCGAGTACTCCACCGTGACGTGTAGTGTGAGCATACTATAGAGATCACCTACTTTGGTGATTCGAAGTGTCTCGTATAAACTCAAGAAGTGATCAAGATCCGTTGATCATTCATTCCTAATCAAGAGGTTAGTAATTATGTGTAATTATGTGTTAATCCATGTACGTCAAACGGATCACTTTGTGACATCTATCCGTTGCGTACACGTGATAAATAATTGTTATTTAGATGTTAAATCCAAACACAAACAACCTATAAAATGACATAAATTAATAAACGGTATGTTTCTGCTTACTTTTTCTTCAAGGGGTTGGAACTCGAAGCCTGCTACTTGTAACACGCAACGGTTCCGAAAACTTTCAAAGTAAATTTCAAGATCTGCAGTTTTCTGGTTGCTTGTAAACTGATATAATGGCACCACAAACCATCCATCTTCTCTCTCGTATGTATCGTAAACCATGCAACATTTCGTCTCCCCATTTAATTTGTAGTGCAGGGTCTTACAGTACCTTGTTCCCTGAGCATTTCTGAAGACAAGGTTCACACTGTATGTGATTAGGGGACACAAGAATTGAGCTCTAACACGTACATTCAATTCGTCTTCATGTTTGTTGTAGAAGTTCCCCCATGGAAATCTGAATAAAGTAGCCGCTATGATTGACGCAATTAAAAACCATAGAGAATCAAAAGAGATGGGTGTAAGAAGTAGGACAACTCACCTTGAAGTTTCAAAATCTATTAGTCTGTAGTAATCTTGAATTTTATACAAACAGGCTTCAATGTATATTCTTTCACAGACTTGCCCTTTGTCATTTACTGATAACAACTGCATGTCATTAATTAAAACTGGATATCAGCTAATGTTGCCTTGTTGAGATCCATGTGGAATCTAGCGTAGTTTCGGTGTTTGATATCAGCACTATTTATTGGATGGATGTGTGTGTCTGTGTGGAAGAGTTTTAATCGGTAAAAATGATTATTCTTATTATTCAACCTTAGTATTTCTCTTGAATATATATCAAATAGAAAAATATTCTTTTGTCATGATATATTGACGTTCACAAATTTTCATGCTAAAATGATACTCTACTTTCTGGAAGTGTCTACTATTAACTTTTAAAGTCTTTCTTATTTAACTTTGACCTTAAATTATTTTATATGTGTTATGTAATAATTGATGCAAAATTGATGAATAGATTGAGTTTTACATGTATTTTCATTAGTATA
The DNA here is from genome assembly GCA_019973895.1 of Chrysanthemum seticuspe. Lineage (NCBI taxonomy): Eukaryota > Viridiplantae > Streptophyta > Magnoliopsida > Asterales > Asteraceae > Chrysanthemum > Chrysanthemum seticuspe. Next base: position 44,171,911 of record BPTQ01000001.1, read on the forward strand.
ATTTTCATCAAGTATTACATAACACAAATGAATTAATTTAAGGTCAAAGTTGAAAAAACAAGACTTTAAAAGTCAACAGTGGACATTTATTTAGGAACGGATATTTTGTGCCACGTGACGTGTTGAAAATAGGTTTTGCGTAAAATGAGAAAGATTAAAAAGGATTTATAGCCACACATTATAGGGGCGGACAGGTGGTGTCCGGGAACCACTTTGGAATTATTTTCCTTTTACAAGTGCTATAGTGTTTTTTTTTAGAACCACCTTGGAAAAAACATAAGGAACCACCTTAAAAGCTTGGATCCAATAGTATGAAAGAAGAAAAATAGAAAATGAAAGAGAATCTCGCCGGAGATGGAGATCGGAGTAAACTGGTGAAGAAGATAGAATGACTTTGGTCAAAGTCATCTATTAGATACACAAAGTTGCTTTTGTTTTGGATCTAGCGAATTTGGTTAGTTTGGATATAGCAATTTTAGAGTCAGTTATATACTCCGGATATAGCAAACCTAAGATGGGTTATAGTTTTTTTTATTATTTGTGGCTACTCTGGCCCATACGTAACTTTATGGATACGTATAAGACATTTTTATCTCCAAACCCAATTAGCCCCAAAAAATTGAACGCATTTAATAAATCATTTAAATTAGAAAAAAAGACATAAAAGGTTTAAAAAAATTAGGCCATTGCTCGGCAATTGTGGTTGAATAAACGACATTGAGATTTATCGGATTTCATCTAACTATCTACTTGTAAGTTATTTAATTTTAGTTTATTTATTCTTCAAATCTTTTTATGACTAATTAAAAGTGTATAAAGTAAGTTACTATATAATTGTTAGATTATTTATATTTTAGGGTTTACATATGCTCATTTTCAAGCTATGAAACCTAGGAACAGACAAGTGAAATTGAGATCGTAAACTCATTAACTATTATGTTATAAATTTATGTTTATTGTTTTTCTTTATTGTCACATCTTGTTAAATTAGACTCGACTCGACCGGAAAATTTGATCAGTTGGTTGGTTGACTCATTGCATTTGTCAACTTGACCAAATGAAGGAACCACCTTTGATTTGCGGCTAGATCCACCACTGCACATTATGAATAAGAGGGATAATTTTAAGAGGAGATCAATTTATTTTTGTAAATGCATATGAAATATGTGTGATCGTGTTTTTTTCTCACCCTTCTCATTTTAATCTTTTTTCTCATTTGATCCTAACTCTTGCCAGCTGCTTTCTTTGTTTTTATATTATTGACCTTTGATGGGCACTCTATCTCCATTTTTTCAGTTCATTAATACCAATACTCATCTTATCTCCATTTTTCCAGTGCATTGATTCGCTGAAGATTCAAAGTAAGTGCATTCGTCATCCTTATTCAACTTTAATTACACCAGTGATACCTAAATCTCAAACTAGTTGCATCGATGGTCTCTATTATGAAAAAAAAAAAAAAAAAATATATATATATATATATATATTATCTATGTAATAATCTATAGTTTTTAATTACACGGTTAGTCTCTATCGTTGTTTACACGAATAGTCCCTATTTTTCAAATAAGGTAATGCAAATAGTTTGAAAAATAGGATTATTTATGTAATTAAATAAAATAGGGATGACAATTTTGATTTTAAGTAAACCACAGGGACGAAACATTTTTTTTCTGAAGTTAAATATATCATAAAACATTAACTGTTAAATAAGACTAATTACACCATCATGTCGAGTACAAAGTCATCTTTCATTATAGGACTATGTATATACTTCTGACGAACTTCTTTTTCGAGTTCTTTCTGTGAGTGTTAAAATTTACGTGATGAAAAATGACATATAATTTGTAATTTAGTAAATCAATTGATTTAAAAAATAAATAATAATAATAATAATAATAATAATAATAATAATCACATGTGATTTCGTGTTGTATAACATTCAATACCTATAAGAAAACAAAAAAATGTCGAAAATCGAATTGCCTGTCTGTTGAAAGATAAAAACAATTTCGTCACGATAGTATAGTTTTTGTCGCTTAACGATTTACATTTTTTAATATATTTTGTTTTTCTAAAAAGTAAAGAGTGGTTAATTTTGTTTTGATGAAAAATTTAACGACTATGATCTGTCCATTTGGTATTTACTTTTTTGTTGATCAATTTATTAAACACACATCTATAGATATAATGACAAAATGTATATCTTTTTTAACAAAATATATAAATCAAAAGGATTTTTTCAATACTTTTAAAATAATGTAGCTTGTTAAATGTAATAAAGAGATGTTATGTCACGTTGCACTGGGTAAAAAACATTATTTGAATAGCAACGAAATAAATTACTTGTGTGAGTAATGTATAAGGATAAATCAAGAATCATAGCTAATTTACGAATAATATATATTTAAAACAATAATATGTCCGGATAGTAACAATATTAAAAATAATGTAAAAGTAATTAACTTGATTTCTAAAATATGGTTTTGTTTTTTACAAATGTTTTTCTAGCACTACTTAAAATACTAATGACGTGAAAAAAAAGTTAAAATATAAAGATTAATTGATTTATAGAATAGTTTGTTAAATTACTAAACTTAAGCAGACGTTCAAAATTTGTACAATAATATACATAGTGATGTAACAAACAAGGCTTATTTTACAAGCAAGCTTATTTTAAAAGCTCAAGCTCCTATAAGCCCCAAGAAATCTGTTACACCTATAAATCTGATTAGAAAAGAAAAGAAAAGAAAAAAACTATAGTTTGGTGATGAAATTTTCAATTCTTAACATTTGGAATTACAATGACAACAACTTTACTCGTTTTATATAACACTGGAAGGGCACCCGTGTAATGCGGCGGGGGGTTCTCGATAACTATTTTTGTGGCGAACAAATGTTTTTCAATATAAACATTCTTTTTTTTAACATGTCACAAATACTTTATAACGTAATAGATATATGTTTCTCAAAAGTAGAACGTCTAAATTATTAATAGTGTAAATAGTTAGTACTTTTATTTTTTAAATTTTAGCATTAAATTAGTGGTTTAAGTTTAGTAAGTTTTTTTTTTTTTTTTTTTTTTTTTTTTTTTTTAATAAACAATTCTATTAAAATATATCATTATTGGAAGGGTTTACTATATGGTTTAAATGAGACTAAAATTTTAAATTTACATGAATTTTTTAATTTTTCTTTTCTATATCATTATCCGGGTGCTCTTTATGGCGACTCGATGGTGCAATATTCTTCCGATCAAGGTGAATGTGTTTGTGTGGAGAGCTTTGTTAAACGGTTACCTACTCTTACAAATCTAGATCGACGCAAGATTGATATTGATTCTCTTCTATGTCCATGTTGCCACAATAATGTAGAAGACATTAACCATGTGTTTTTTGCATGCCTGTAATGTGGTTGGAGTTAAATATTTCAGAGTTGTTAATTTAGAAGACATGTTTCAGTGGATCGATGGTCAAGGAGGTGGAGCAACGCGTCGGAGGATCTTAAACACAACTTGTGTTGCAACAATATGGATTCTTTGGATGTATCAGAACTTGGTGGTGTTTGATGGCTCAAGAGTTAAAAAGCATCAGATTTTCGATTCAGTAGTCATTAAATCTTTTAATTGCATATGTAATAGAAATCGTAGGCGTAGATTCAACTAGAAGCGTGGATGCAAAACCCGCGTATGTAATTTCCTTGCTTTTCTTTGCTAGTTCCGTCTAGATTAATATAAATAAGCAGTTAAAAAAAATGCTTTTTGTCTTAAAATTTTAAGACTTTTTTTTTATAAGAAGTCACAAATGTTTTATAATATAGTATAGATATCAAAACATTTATTAAGTCACTTGTTGCAAATTAAATACAAATACCTGTGAGTAGGAATATAAACATATTTGTATTTCCCTCTATTTATGTATGCATATTTTATAACAATTTTCGTTTACGTGTATCATTTTCTTTATTTCTATCATACAATACTTGATGCGGACAAGAAAGTGAAGATAAACTACCCTCGTACACCTCTCTCTCCGGCGTAACCAAAATAAGTTTGTTACAACGTAGAGCTCTCGAATAAAGACTAATTTTGGATTTTAAGTGGTTACGATGATGTTTTCCTTGATACGTTGTAGAGGCTTCAAATGCAGTTTTTTTTCTTTTTATATTTAAGTCGGTTTTTACTATGTTTTGCTTACTATTTCTTCAAGTTTTAAATCATTGTAAATATAGGGCTCATTATCATTGTAATTCACTTTTGGTCAATAATAAAATTGTGTTTTAGAGTCTTTACTCTTTCACGGAAAGGTTGACGTGATAAAGTGAAAGGGCTAATTTGTTATATAATTTAATTTTAAAGGGGGTGTTTTGCATTTTGTGTGAACTACGTCTCCATGATATGTGTTTCACATTTGGTAGATGTGATTATATAAATATCCTTTTGTCATAAGCTTGTTATAATACCCGTGCATACACAAGGTTTTGACATAAATTCTTAATTATGTTTTATTATTGAATAATTTGAGTTTAAAAGGTATTGCATATGAATATACTCTACATAATTATACATGTGCATGCACTGTATTTTAATTTAAAATTTTAAATATATGTTTTTAGTGGACACTATGAGTTTAAAGCTAATTGCATAAGAGTATATTTTAATTTTAAGAGGAATGATACATGGACCTAAACTTAAGCCTAAACTTATATCTAAAAACACTTGTCATCATCTTGATGGTTGCAGACAGGGACCCACTTATTTTACAACCCATCAGGATGATGACAAGTGTTTTTAGGTCTAAGTTTAGGCTTAAGTTTAGGTCCATGTATCATTTCTCTAATTTTAAATATTAACAAAAGCCACAAGGCTTTTACTATTCATTGAGTAATAAAGTTAGAGGACAAAAGGCAAAAATAGTCCCTCTACTTCTAAATACTTTGCAAAAAATATCCCTGCAAAATTGCAAATGTTTACATGTGATTGTAGAAACAGTCCTTGCATTATATCTAACGATTGTTAGTACAACAAAAAATTACATACATGTCCATTTGGTTTTTTTGCGTTGCAGAAACAGTCTCAAACACTTGCAAAAAGTGTGTCTATCATTACCTGCGATTACATGAATAGTCTCTAGATTAACCCCGCGTTCCGCAGCAGAACGCGAGTGAAAAAAATTCTTGTTGTGTTTATTTACTTATTTATTCTTTTTTGTAATTGTTTTACCAAATGTACCGAAAGGTGAACTTTAGATTACTTATACTAACTCAACTGATATAGTTGCCAAGTGACCACTTAGTGTTGTAAAGTTCACAAAAATAAATATTATCTCTTAGACGAAACAAAACTACATATTAGAGATTATATTTGTTGCTCCATTATACCATTTCTTTGTTAATAAAACAAACGACGTAATTAAGTTTTCTTTTCTTTCTTTCTTTTTTTTTCTTTTTATTTTTTATTATCTTTTTTTTTTTGGGTGGGGGGAGGGATTGGGGGGTTGTTTTACGGTTCTGTGTTTGTGTTATTGTGTCAGATGAGTGAGGAAAAAGAGTGTTTAGGCTGGGAAAGAAAAAATGATGCGGATTTGGAAGAGAAGAGTAGTTGTATTAGATTTACAATTTGCTTTAAAAGTATCAACACATACATTTTGAGTACATGTATATTTTAGAAATTTTTTTACATAGATAAAAAAAAAAAAAAAAAAAAAAAAAAAAAACGAATTTATAATTATACATGGCCAAATTAGGAAAAACTAAACCTTTTTAATTAAATTTTTTGTTTTAAAAATAATAATAATTCAATTATTACTTAATAAGATAAGTTCTAAAAAAATTTATATCAAAAAGATTTTCCTTTGTTATATAAAAAGATATAAGGGGATATCTTAGCTACAATTTTTGTAACCAACTAGCAACAATCCTCCACAAAAAATACACAAGAAATTAATCATAAGGACCAAAAAAAAAAAAAAAATCAGAGACCCACAGTTTGATGCACAATATTGTAGTCAGTTAGCTACAAAATATTGTAGCTAATATATAATATAACTAGCATAATACACGTGTAAAACAATAAATATTAACATATATCGTAAAAATAAATAGAAGTCTCATGTCTTCGAGACGACCCTAGTTCCGTCCATGATTAGATATGATATGTTTTAAGTGAAGTCTACTGATTATCAGTTTTAAATTTTTTTATTCCAGTCATAATGTTATGACTAAGATGAGACTTAAAGATTTATGTGAATTAAATTTTCTTTTTAATTTATATGTTGAACATTATTCAATTAGTTTCACTTAATATGTAGAAAAAATTAATTCAAAGCGACGTAATAAATTACCGTCTTTCCCCCATTAACCGGGAACCCTTTCGAGATAAGAGCTTTCAATTCCTTCATAGATTTGTAGTTCAAAGGAGGATCCGCAAGCTTAAGTATCTCTCCATACTCATATTCCGCAGCCTTACGCATCTGTTCCGCCTCATACTCCGCAGCCTTACGCATCTGTTCCGCCTCATACTCCGCAGCCTTACGCATCTGTTCCGCCTCATACTCTGCAGCTTTACGCATCTCTTCCTGCTCATGCTCTCTTTGCAGTTTCAGATCATGGAGCTCCTTTAATTCAAGTGCAGCTTTAAGTTTTTCCACAACAAGAGACATCGTTGGCCGTTGTTCACGAGATTTCTGCAAACATTGATATGCAATGTCTACAAATGTTTCGACAGAACTCGGAACCAGTTGGTGCTTGATATCTGGAAAGATGATCTCATCTATTTTCTTTTGTTCATAGCATCTCTTCCAAAAATGTACGAGCACATGGAAGTTACGATCAATATATTCAAAGCATACTCTCCCACACAAAACTTCGAATAAGACTACACCAAAAGAGTACACGTCTGATTCTTTGGTTAGTTGGTACGTGTCCATGTACAGTGGATCACAGTAACCAGGGGTACCTACGGGATTAGTGACAAGAAAGGTGTATGGCTGATTAGCAGGGCTTATTTTCGACAGCCCAAAATCAGCCACCATAGCATTGAGATTCTCATCGAGCAGAATGTTTGCACTTTTGATATCACGATGGAGGACTCTTTGCTGTGTCCCTTTGGGATCATGAAGGAAGCTAAGTCCCTTGGCAGCACCAAGACAGATCTTCAGTCTTTGCGTCCACGTGAGAGCGGCATCGTTTAAAATCCGTTCGAGGCTTCCACGAGATGCATACTCGTACATAAGGATCATCTCATTCTCTTCATTGCAATATCCTAAGAGGGAGATGAGATTATCATGTTTGTAAGAGGAAAGCATCCTGATTTCTTTAAAGAACTCAGGGTCTCCTTGCCCGTATTTGCGATCTAGTCGTTTGAAAGCAACCATGATTTTCCCTTCAGGGTGAGATAGTTCTCCTTTATAAACTTTCCCAAAACCGCCAACTCCAATAACTTTGCTATCATCAAAGTTGTTGGTGGCTGATTTGATCTCTTCTAGCTGGATTTCAAGATGTTTAAATCCCGACATATACGATGCCATTATTTGTTGATCAAGTAATAATGAGAATTATCAAACTGTTGGAAAAAGAGCACCAAAAATTGGTGTTTGTAATCTGAAGGATTTTAAAGATTGGAGAAGAATTGAAGGCAGAGAAGGATTAATTTGCTGTAATTAGTTCAATGCAAAGGGATGCCCCTTATGTAGGCTTACAGAGCGGAGTATTTAGCATTTATTTAATTAAACCAACCTTAATTTAAACACTTATCTATTTCTTTATGAAAGTTATCAAACTAATTACTTGATTTGTTCGCCCACCACCCAATGATCATGGAACAGTACTTGATTTGTTCGCCCACTAATTACTTGATTTGTTCGCCCACTACCCAATTATTTGAATTAAGGACATCCACTATGATAATTTATAAAAGGGTCCTGCTAAAAACACCAAGAAAAATCTTGGTCAATATATTGGAAACTGAAAAAACATTTATTAACCTTATGAGGAAAGTTCTTTACGGAACATATTTTATCCAAAGAACAAATCCTTTGATCTTAGCCACTCATCATCTTGACATCCAATGATGGAGATTAATTCATATTTTAATTTAATTAAATACTAAAAGGTATATTTGTAATTACACTTTCAAAGATAATACACGCTTGTCAGTACATCTCATTCACTTCATCTATTCCTCTCTCTATTTCACCAACCTCTTTCCTCATTCCCCAAATCAAACCTTAACTTTTTTCTATCAAAATCATATGCAATATTAACCAAATATTTTGTAAATAATGGATTTACAAGAAGAAGTAGCACACTCTAAAGGTGAATTGTATAGTGATGTCGTGCTGCACATTTTTCGGCTATCGGAGATGTGTATGTTGCGGCGGTGATTGTTGTAGCTACCGTTATAACTGCCGCCCGCCACCGTTATAATTGCCGTTGTTGCAGCCGTTGTAATTGCCGTCCTTGAACATAAAGTTGATACAAAGACATATGTGAGGTTATGTTCTATTAATATCAAGTTCATGTTAAAAAAAATATTTACTAAAAGAATTGGAGTTTGTTAAAATATCAATATCCATTGACTTGATAATGCGAAGAACAGTTCAATGCGGATTGGTAGAACATCAACCCATTATTTTAATGAAATCAAGAGAAAGGAGGTAGAGTAGAAAATATGTTTGTGTCAAAATACCTTCATCACGTGAATGCATAGGAAGAAATGAATATTTTTAATAAAACGAGAATGTCCAATTTACACTCTTCATTCTTTAAATTTTTTTTTAACATCATTCTTTTTACTTTGATATAAGTGATATTAGCTATGTTGGATAACTTATCAATATGTAATTTTCTAAATGGAATTAAAATGAATTTATTTAATATTTTAATCACGATAGTTGGATCTCACGTATGAGTCTTTTAAAGATCATTTGTGATTCATGTAGCATTTCATGTGATTCTTTTTTGGATGCTTTCTTTTTTAATTATCTTGTTAACTGAGGAGGGATGCCATGTATTGTATCCCGTCTAGTGATTCTTTTGACGAATCATTTGTGATTCATACAGAATCTCATGGGTTTATACAAAATCCTATGGGATTATACAGAATCCCATGGGATTTATACAAAATCCCATGAGATTATACAGAATCCCATGGGATTTATACAAAATCCCATGAGATTATACAGAATCCCATGGAATTTATACAGATTACCCATGAGATTATCAAAGGATTTGTTCTTTGGATAAAATATGTTCCATAAAAGTATAAAACAGTGATTTACTCACTTTTACAAATCACTTGTGATTTTTTAAAATAACAAATCACAAGTGAATTTTTTACGAATCCCGCGGGATTTTTTTACGAATCCTGTGGGATTTTTTTATGAATCCCGTGGGATTTTTCTGGACGGAAAATTTGAAAAAAAAAAATCGTCTTTTTAAGAATCCCGTGGGATTTTTTTCCGAATCCCATGGGATTTTTTTCCGAATCCCGTGGGATTTTTCTGGACGGAAATTTTAAAAAAAAAAAGTTCGTCTTTTTACGAATCCCGTGGGATTTTTCCGGACGGAAATTTTGAAAAAAAAGTTCGTCGAAAGTATATAAAAGTGCATATCAATAGAAAGATGATTTTTTTCTCGTCGCGATGGTGTATTTTTTGTAGCTTGAAGATTTACCGTTTGTAAGATATGTTGTTTTTTAAAAAAGGGTGGAAAGTGGGTTTTTATAGAATTACATTTCTACCCTTCCTTTTTTAATTTTTGTTTTCATCTCATCCATTGGATGAAAAGAAGATAAATGGTTGAGATCTTATGATTTGTTCTTTAGATTAAATGTGTTTTGTATTGATCTCACCTCTTAACCTTATTTAATTTTAATAAAATAAAAATATAACTTTATTGAAAAACAGAAAAACCCTATGATACTCTCTTTCTTCCTATAGCATAAAACTCTTTCAGACATATAAAGTCTTAAATCATCATTCCGGCCACCTTATCACTATGTCTCCGGAAAATATCGCCGGGAAATATTGTCGAGAACCACCCTATCAACTCGGCGTAAATCATCTACAGTCAGAATCTTCCAATCGGATGTTTTTTCCAGCAACATCATCATAACAATTTCATTATTAGTACTGCCATTTACTTGCCATCATACCCTCTACCCTACTAGATCTAGCAACCATCATCAGTTAGGATCTTGTTCATTCTCTTGTTTGGAATTTATATGTTTTTATTTGTTCGGATATTATGTGTTCTTGTTTGAACTAGTCTTTGAGCTCTATTTGCGTTTATATATGAGGATTCCGATAGAAATGGGATAATGGACTCATGGAGTTGATGAGAGAAAACAATAGATGGTGGTAACTGATTAATTGGGATTGACATGATAATTAATATGTAATTATTTTTGGTCAAAAAGTTGGTGTAATTCTTTGTAATAAGTCAATAACTCAATGATTAGATAATGATATTGGTGTATTTAGACTATCCCTTATAAAAAGGTTTATAAAGTTATTAAAAGGTTTAAAAACTTGTAAACCATAGTCAACATTTATTTCAAGCTTATGTGGCATGAAAAGGTATAGGATATTGAACATTTTCATAATTTAACGCATTTGAATTATGTGAGATGTTTATTAAACTTCAAAAGGTTTATACATAGTGTGGTTAGGTTTATAAAACAAAAATGTTTATAAATTAATGTCAAAACACAATTATAAACCTTTATGTTAACATAGTAAATGCCCTAATATTACATCCATATGCACAGTTGGCCAACACTTATATGGAAATTCTTTAGTGGAAAAACAAACCGCTTAATTACGGTTACCATCGAAATTACCATTACAGATAGAAAGGAAACTTGAACTTTCATGATTTTGCCACCAAATATAACTTTGCATAGTTGGATGTTAGAGTGCACGTCATCATGCATATAAGAATTAAAGAAGTGATTGGCATGCCTAAAAGACATGCCTAACAAAGAGATCAAAACATATGGCATAATCAAAGGTTATCATCAAGAGAGAGAAAATGCATCATCCACTTGTCATATTTTGTATGGATTAGTCTCATTATTAGTCATACAAGTTAGTCACCTATATCATTTTCCTAAGAATTAATACTACTAATATAAATATGAGTTAATTGCGAAAATCGTCCTCGTGATTTACCGGGTATAACGAAAATCGTCCCTGTATTTTTTTTAACGAATCCTTTCCCTGTGATTTTGACTCGTAACAGGTTTAGTCCCTTGACCAATATTTCCGTCCGTGAAACCCATCCAAAACAAATAAAATGACAAAATTGCCATATACTACCTCCGTCTCAAAATTATAGTTCTTTTTTTGATTTTTTTGGTCTTTCTTTTTTAACTTTGACCATAAATATTTTTATTTGTTTGACACAATAGTTGGTGAAAATAATACTAATTAAAATACATTTAAAACTCAATCTATTCAAAAAGGGGGAGATTGTTAGTGTAAATATTACGATATTTAATCTATACAGTCTCGCTTGTTTTGATTGATGACAAACATGTAACTTGTAATACATAATGTAAATTATACAAGTTATTCGTAATCACATTTTGTCTCAACATACATTCCACACCTCTCGATGTCTCAAGTCCTCGTATGTTACAACACATGTTCGTACATGTTTATTATGTGGTATTATGATCAAAACCCTTAACAAATCATTTAGAATGTTTAAAATACATTTAGAGTCACTAAGTATTTTAATAGGTTAACCATTCTATTTCGAACCTCATTTTACATTTTGCATTCACAAGTATTTTATACAAATATATCTTTTGTAAAATGTCTAACAAATATATACTTTTATTTATACAAGTCAACTAACTATAATATTCATACAAGTACTAAAGTTTACTTACACTTGAAAAATTACATTTTATTTTGACAAGCACTCAACTAGATATTTTATTTTATAAAAGGTAACTAGACATTTTATCAACTAGTTACATAATACATTTTACAAGTTTATTTTCAAGAACATTTTAATCTAAATGAAAATGCATTTATACATAATTACATGCATCATCATATCTCTTTAAGATCTTTAGAAGATTTGGTTAGATTTTCAATATTTTGAAAGATATTCTAAAGGGAAAATTGCATGAAAAGTCATCATACTTGGCATTTATTGTCATTGTATGTAGCGAACTATTTTTTTTATCATTGTGACACTAACTTTTTGGGAGCGTGCTATTGTGTGTATCGGTGACTTGTTTAACTTGTTGTAGCAGGTCATGTTAACGACCGTTAACTTTTTTATTGCACCGTTAGTCCTTTTCGTCAGTTTTTAACGACCGTTATTATATTATTGCACCGTTAGTCATTTTCGCCCGTTTTTTACACGTTTTCGTCCGTTTTTGCACTTTTTCGTCCGTTTTTTCACGGTTTCGTCCGTTTTTACACGTTTTCGTCCGTTTTCACACGTTTTTACACGTTTTCGTTCGTTTTTACACGTTTTCGTCCGTTTTTACACGTTTTCTTCCGTTTTTACACGTTTTCTTCCGTTTTTACACGTTTTCGTCCGTTTTTTCACGGTTTCGTCCGTTTTTACACGTTTTATTCCGTTTTTACACGTTTTCATCCGTTTTTACACGTGTTCTTCCGTTTTTACACGTTTTCGTCTGTTTTATACGTTTTTACACGTTTTCGTCCGTTTTCACACGTTTTTACACGTTTTCGTTCCTTTTTACACGTTTTCACACGTTTTCGTTCATTTTTACACGTTTTCGTCCGTTTTTTCACGGTTTCGTCCGGTTTCACACGTTTTTACACGTTTTCGTTCGTTTTTACACGTTTTTACAAGTTTTTACACGTTTAATTCCGTTTTTACACGTTTTCGTCCGTTTTTACACGTTTTCTTCCGTTTTTACACGTTTTCGTCCGTTTTCACACGTTTTCGTTCCTTTTTACACGTTTTCGTCCGTTTTTACACGTTTTCGTCCGTTTTTACACGTTTTCTTCCGTTTTTACACGTTTTCTTCCGTTTTTTCACGGTTTCGTCCGTTTTTACACGTTTTCGTCCGTTTTCACAGGTTTTTACACGTTTTCGTTCCATTTTACACGTTTTCGTCCGTTTTTACACGTTTTCGTCCGTTTTTACACGTTTTCGTCCGGTTTCACACGTTTTTACATGTTTTCGTTCGTTTTTACACGTTTTTACAAGTTTTTACACGTTTTCTTCCGTTTTTACACGTTTTCGTCCGTTTTTACACGTTTTCTTCCGTTTTAACACGTTTTCGTCCGGTTTTACACGTTTTTGTCCGTTTTTTCACGGTTTCGTCCGTTTTTACACGTTTTCGTCCGTTTTCACACGTTTTCGTTCCTTTTTACACGTTTTCGTCCGTTTTTACACGTTTTTGTTCGTTTTTACACGTTTTCGTCCGTTTTTACACGTGTTCTTCCGTTTTTACACGTTTTCGTCTGTTATTATACGTTTTTACACGTTTTCTTCCTTTTTCGTCCGTTTTTACATGTTTTGCACGTTTTTACGCGCGTTCTTCCGTTTTTACATGTTTTCGTACGTTTTACACGTTTTCGTCCGTTTTTTCACGGTTTCGTCTGTTTTTACACGTTTTCGTTTTCGTTTTCGTACGTTTTCGTTTTTTTTCGTTTTTACACGTTTTCGCTCGTTTTTACACATTTTCGTCCGTTTTACATGTTTTTTTTTCGTTTTACACGTGTAAAAAACGAGCGAAAAAAAGGAACGAAACGTGTAAAAACGTGTGAAACGGACGAAAACGTGTAAAAATGAACGAAACCGTGAAAAAACGGACGAAAACGTGTAAAACGGACGAAAACGTGTAAAAACGGATGAACACGCGTAAAAACGTGTAAAAACTTGTAAAAACGGACGAAAAAGGAAGAAAACGTGTAAAAACGTATAAAACAGACGAAAACGTGTAAAAACGGAAGAACACGTGTAAAAACGGATGAAAACGTGTAAAAACGGACGAAAACGTGTAAAAATGGACGAAAACGTGTAAAAACGTGTAAAAAGGAACGAAAACGTGTGAAAACGTGTAAAAAGGAACGAAAACGTCTAAAAACGTGTGAAAACGGACGAAAACGTGTAAAAACGTATAAAAACAGACGAAAACGTGTAAAAACGGAAGAACACGTGTAAAAACGGATGAAAACGTGTAAAAACGGAATAAAACGTGTAAAAACGGACGAAACCGTGAAAAAACGGACGAAAACGTGTAAAAACGGAAGAAAACGTGTAAAAACGGAAGAAAACGTGTAAAAACGGACGAAAACGTGTAAAAACGAAAGAAAACGTGTAAAAACAAACGAAAACGTGTAAAAACGTGTGAAAACGGACGAAAACGTGTAAAAACGGACGAAACCGTGAAAAAACGAACGAAAAAGTGCAAAAACGGACGAAAACGTGTAAAAAACGGGCGAAAATGACTAACGGTGCAATATTATAATAACGGTCGTTAAAAACTGACGAAAAGGACTAACGGTGCAATAAAAAAGTTAACGGTCGTTAACATGACCTGCTACAACAAGTTAAACAAGTCACCGATACACACAATAGCACGCTCCCAAAAAGTTAGTGTCACAATGATAAAAAAAAATAGTTCGCTACATACAATGACAATAAGTGCCAAGTATGATGACTTTTCATGCAATTTTCCCTATTCTAAAATATCAAATCTAATAAAATACTATTATTTTTTTATTACCACTTTGGCTATAAATACCAACCCATTGTTTTTCATTTTCTCATCACTTCCAACACACATTCTCTCTATCTTTCTTTCATCTTTTAGATCTATAGATAACCATGTAGTAACATACATTAATCACCCTCATCATCACATGATCATAATGCTTCTAACATTCATCTTTGTTGTAAGCATACTTTACATTTTGTTCAACCAAGGAAAGCTTGGATATCTAGCAATCCTCATTCACTACAAACATACATACATGAAGATCTATCACATCAAGCTTGAGGAACTTGTGAGCTTCATCATTTGAAGGCTTTCTATCAATGGAATTTCATTTAGAAGTAGTCATTCATATCCATTAGACATTTATGTCATGGATCATCATTGTAAATATTATTGTATCATCACAACACTTTCACCAAACTAGATTAGATAGTTTATGTGTTTGTACCATAAAACACAAGGTTTGTTATGTTGGGCCTTAAAACATAATGGGAGTGGTTGTACCTGGAAAGAACTCGACATCTAGCTTTGTGTCGAAAATGTTGTATAGGCGACGTTAGGTTGGTTCTACCTCGAACTAGAACCCGTTATTTAGCTTTGTACCGGAAAAAGTGTAAGCGACGATTGTAAGGTTTTCTCCGCCGAGAAGGGAGATTGTTGATCTAGTGAAGTAACTCTCGAGTTGGGTACTCGGGGAGTGAAGTAGGGCGGAGAGGAGATCCGTAACCGAACCACTATAAATCCTCGTGTTCGGTTTGCACTTTCCTTTATTTATCTCTTAAATTTTATAATTGCACTATAATATTGCTTGTGATGTGGTTTGATGTTTGTGTGACAACTTGATTTATTATGCTTTATATTAGTCACAAACGATAATTGACACTTTCATATTATAACAAACATCATAAGCGATTTGATACTAAAGATTTAAAATTTTTAAACGATAACGTATTCCCCCCCCCCCTATACGTTTTCACAGATGTAAGTACTTAGACGTAAACCAATCAACCGCCTTGATCTATCTCTATAGATTTGGATTCCCATAATATATGTTGCTTCCTCTAAATCCTTCATAGAAAATCACTTTCCAAGATAAGACTTAACATCTTGTAAACTTGGAATGTGTTTTCCATGATCAATATATCATCAACATATAGGATAAGGAAAGTAACATTACTCCCACTAGCTTTGTGACATACACATGGCTCATCAAGATTTTGAGTGAAACCAAATTTCTTGATCTCTTCATTAAATCTCTTATTCCATTGCCTTGATGCTTGCTTCAATCCATAAATGGATCTTTGAAGTTTGTATACACGGTTTGGAAATTATGGATTCACAAACCCCTCAGGTTGCGCCATATAGATGTCTTCATCTAGGCGACTGTTTAAAAAGGTGGTTTTGACATCCATCTGCCAAATCTCATAGCCATAGCATACCGCTATAGCTATAAGAATCCTAATAGCTCTAATGTCTGCTACAGAAGAAAAAGTCTCCTCGTAGTTAACCCCAAAGGTTTGAGTAAAACCTTTAGCTACCAGACGAGCTTTATAGGTATGTACATAGCCATCTATGTCATTTTTCTTCTTGAAGAGACACTTACTTCCAATGACTTTAGCATTAGGAGGAAGGTCTACTTCAATCCAGACTTCTTTATCTCTTATGGTTTGCGTTTCCTCATTCATTGTGACTTGCCATTTGTCCTTTTCAGAATCAGCCATGGCAGCCTTATAGTTAGCAGGCTCACTAAAATCACCTAATATATTTTCCTCAATTTCTACGTTAAGATATAGACGTTCGGGAGCACGCGTAGTACTTACAGATCTACGAATGGGAATCACTTCAATTTTAGGTGGAACACTCAGACTTTCATGTTCTACTTGAGGTTGGCTAGTGTTTTTAGAAGGTGATGCATCTTCATGATCATCTTCTAGATCATAAACTCTCCCACTGAATTCATGAGATGTGAGATCTCTTTCAAGGGAATCTCCCTACCTAGCAACAATTACTTTGTTTTCAGGTAGAAAGTAAAAGTAGTAACCCATTGTTTCCTTTAGGTATCCTACGAAGATACACTTAACAAATCTTTGTTGAAGTTTATCAGCTGAGTCACATTTAACAAACGTCTCACAACCTCAGACCTTTAAGTAAGAAAAGTTGGGAGCTTTTCCATACCATAATTCATATGGAGTCTTATCAACCTTCTTAATCGGAACCATATTTACAATGCGAACAACAGTTTCTAAAGCATAATCCCAAAAGGATAAGGGAAGAGTTGTAAGATTAAACATTTATCGCATCATGTCTAACAATGTACGATTTCTTCTCTCAGATACACCATTTTGTTGTGGAGTATATGGAGATGTGAGTTGCTGGACAATCCCACACTCAACAAGATAATCTTTAAACTCTTGGCTTAGGTATTCACCACCTCTATCAGATCGAAGAGCTTTAATCTTCTTTCCTAGTTGCAATTCTACTTCATTTTTGAAAACATTAAATGTTTCAAGGACTTCATGTTTATGTTTATGCAAATAAACATAACCATAACCACTAAAATCATCCGTAAAGGTTAAGAAGTAGCTAGCTCCCTTCTTTGACATGTCTTAGTGGTCCACATACATCAGTATGTATCACACCAAGTACATCAGGAGCCCTTTCTAAACGATTTGCAAAACGTTTCTTGGTCATCTTCCCAGATATGCAAGACTCGCATTTATCAAATGATTCATCATTGATATTTTGCAAAAGCCCATCATGTTCCAGCTTTTGCATGCATTTCTTGCCTATGTGAGCAAGTCTACGATGCCAAAGATATGAAGAATCCAAATCAGTTTTGATTCTCTTATTATTGATGCTAAAAACAGAATTATTTTAATCAATCAAATTATCATGCATATTAATCTCAAACACACCATTTACTGGAATAACATTAAAGTAAAAGACACCATTTAAAGAAACCGAAATTCCATAATCAGTAAATGTACGAATAAAACCAATATCTTTCAACAAGGAAACAAAAACAACACCTCTAATTATAGAAGGTGCGCAATGACAATTATTGAAAGAAAGTATAAGCCCGAAGGCAAAACCAAATCAAACGTTCCTATAGCTTCAACAGCTGCATGTGCTCCATTAACCACGTGTAGGTATTGTTGTCCATAGGTGATTTTTCTTGCACTTCTAAGTCCTTGCAATGTATTACAAATGTGAATACCACATCCAGTATCATATACCCAGGAATTTATTTTATGAGGAAATTCATATAATTCTATCATAAAGAGGCTACCTGAAGTACTGGCAACATTACCATCATTCTTATACCTCTTTGTTCGCAACTCATCGAGGTAGAGCGGACAGTTCCTCTTCCAATGTCCTACCTCCGTACAGTGATGACAAGCATGATCCTTCTTAGGATTCTCTTTCTTTTTAGGAGGGTATTTCTTAGGTTCAAGTTGATAGGCCATAACTTGCTTACCTTTATCAGCATTTCCTTTTCCTTTACCCTTCTTGTTCGCTTGCCGTTTTGGCTTAGTGATTTTAACCCCTTGAATAGCAAGTACCTGAGGTATAGGAGCCTTTTTCGGCAAACCCTTTTCATAATCAATGAGCATTGCATGAAACTCACTAATTGTCTTCCCCGTGTAATGCATATTGAAATTGCGCAAAAAACCATCAAATACCTTATTCGGAGATCTGTTGATTAGGCCACTTTGGATATCTTGCGGGTAGTAATAGTTGAGCCTCCCAAGTTGGTCCATGTAACTCATCATTTCCAAACAATGGGCACTCACAGTTTTACCATCCCCCTGTTTGCAACCATGTAGAGCATCGATCAAATCATATAATTCAACAGCTGCAGGCTTTTCAAACAACCGAATAAGTTAGGTGAGCATGTCCCTTGGGAAGTAATTTTCAAACTGTTTTTGCAAGTTTGGAGTCATACTTCTAAGCATAAGGCAGGCAACCTCATTATGCTTGTCATACTCAGTTTGCCATGCTGCTCTTATTTCAGGAGTAGCAGTAGCTTCCGGTTCAGGAGGATAAGTCATATTCAAATATTTTGTTCTTTTGGCAACACGCAAGACCAATCTCAGTTGCCTATACCAGTCATTGAAATTAGCGATGCCAGTCAATTTTTCTCGATCAAACATAGATTTGAACGACGATCCTAGTGCATTGCTTTCACGTTGAGCCATTTCTACAGAAAAAAGTTCAAAAGTTAGTACTTTCGATAATTCAACCTTACAAGAAAATAAAATACCCTTGATAAATATTCATATTAACCATAGAATTTTCCTTGAAACTAGGACCCAAATTATCATAGTTCCACCACATCAGTTGATCTGCAAGTGATGAATGTATTCAACAAGGTAATTGTTGAAGAACAATAATTGACAAAACATTTTTCGATTCCTACAAATTATGGGATTTACAATTTGCCAACCTTTATGCAAATGTAAGCATGTTTCACCCCATCTTATGCCTTAAGTCATAGATCTCACTAACTAACTCAATTAAGTTGTCTAATTTGGAAACTGCAAATTTATTCTAGTTGAGGTCTCACACAACATGGAGATTTACCTTGTCATTGCAATCTAGCTAAGATCTCACATAACATAAATTGAAACTTCAAGTGTTTCTTATCATTAGATGGCATAAGCTTAAATTTTAAGGGTACAATTGTTTTTATGTGTGATCAAAACTTATGTATGAAGAAGCATGCACACATCTTCATAACATAAAATTTAACAAAACTTTACTCATTAGTTTTAAATTACTAAGATTAAATTCTACAAAGTTTTAATCGAGGCGTTGAGAAACTTACAACTTTGCATTAAGATGCTTCGTACATATAATAGTTATACTTGGTAGCTCCAAATATGACGCACAAAGGAGCGGAGAAGCGGGTCAGCGCGAAGCGTATTAAAAATTTTCTTCTTTTGGGTCACAATTTAATGCGTATCCCATGGCCTGTACCCCTCACACAGTTTGTCATAATGGGTGAGCCTTTCTAACCATTTGGTACAATCGTATCAATCGACTAAAAGTTCAAGATTCAATACTTAGAAAACAAATCCAATTTCACCATTATTTAGTCCGGTTTATTTTCTATTCTTAAAATATCCATTTTTGCTTACAAACATGTCATAACAATATAAACAAAGAGCAATTAATAAAAATGACTAACTCAAATAATATACATATAACTTAACAATTAACATATATAAAACAAATAGCCACATGCATAATTTGTTCGATAAAACCCTAATAATCAATTCTAGGTTATTATTAATGCATACATCAAGTAGGGCTTTCACCTACTAAGGTAAGTGATCCACATACATCGATGAGTTGATTGCGTAAGCCTTAGTTAATCATATACCACATTGCACATAATTGAATTATTAGATATATTGAGGTCTTCCCTAATTTAATACTTATCAAACGGATTACATGTGAATCTACTTAACAATTAATCAAGATAATAACAATAATCTATGGCAAAACATGCATGTTCCACCATGGATTTCTCATAACAATTATAATCCTAAGATACGCATATAATCATGGCACATAACAATTATTCATAATTAACCACATCAAATTTAATGCAATCATAGGGTTTCTACAAGTTTTACAAAAAATAAAACCTAATTAAAAAATTAAAGGGTAATCGACCCACTTAAAAAAAGTAGGGTTTCAATTTTCAAAACCCTAGAAACCATAAAGAACATGTAATAATCATTTAAATTCAATTTTTATATGTTTCGATACTTAATTACAATGTATTAACGGCTCGTGATGCCACTGTTGGGTTTTAATATTCATAACAATTATATAAAACACATATACATCATTAAAGTATGCAGCGAAAGTAATAGAATAATATTTGTAAAGAATTAACCGAATTAAAAGTATATGCGTACCTTTTGCGAATCAAGCAATTCAACTAATCAAGAACGAAGGAAACCCTAAACCCTAAAAATAAATTCGACCTAACCCTAGTCGAACACCAAGAATTCCCAAACACAAGTGTGTTTGACCTTCATTCTCGTACACATATGTTAGTAGCGAATCAATGCTAAAAGCTAGGTTCTTGATCACAAACAAACCAAACACTTATGTTTTGAGATTGGAAAATCGGACCCTAAGGGTATAGGGTGGAACCGATCATCCAAGGACAAAAGAGAGGAGAGGAGGAGAGAAATTAGGTTTGCAAGTCTCTAAGATTAGTTTACAATGAATTCAAGGGGTTTGTATTTATACTTAAACAATCTTGGAGTCCAAGTTAGGGTAGGGGTGCTCTATCCCTTGTGTTTGGCCAGTTTTGGTATCCCATAGGGATTCTAGAACCTTCTTGATTACTAATTTCATATTTGGTCCTTTAACTTGTTATTTAACGACCGTTAATCAAACCTCATTAAGTATTAACTCTCGTTAAGTGTTTTATTCGTGATTAAATAATTAAATACAACATTTTATATATTAATTAGAGTAAAATGCAGAAATCGTCCCTGTGGTTTGCTCAGATTGCATAAATCGTCCCTAACATTCCATAAGTGCAGGCGGCCTCCCTTTGAGGAAACCTTTTGATCATTTTAGTCCCTGGTACTAACTCTGGTTACTCCCTCATGGTTAAGTGGTATTATCTGGAGGGCAGTTTCGTCTTTCTTCTTTGTGGTCCCTGGCACTAACTTTGTGGTCCCAAACCTTTTGATCATTTCAGCAATCTGTTTTCATGTTAAAAACTATGTTTGTGTGTTTAAGTCTATTTTAAGACAATGTTTGTGTGGTTATGACTGTATTAGTTTGGTTATGACTGTTTAAGACAATGTTATTTGGTATCTTTAAGACTATGGTTATGACTGTGTGGTTATGACTTTATTTGGTTATGGCTGGTTATGATTATGGTTGTGTGATTATATTACATTGTTGTACAAAATCTAAACATCAAATACTCACTAACTAGCACAAAAGCTAAACATCAATTACTAGTCCAAATTGTTGACCATTACAAAGCTATTAGGTCAACTAATAGTTCACTTAATGTTGAAGACAACTTAAAAAGGTTACATATACAACATAACAACAAACAACAACCAACTACAAATCAACAAAAGCCTAAGTCGACGGTTTGAAATTTCCATCCTATTCAATGATTGTTGTAGTGCATTCTTGAGGTTAGCAATCCAGGGATTATATTCCTTGAACGAGCACACATAGGAGGATCAATCCATGAGAAGAAACCACAATTGGAAGCCTAAAATCAAGCATTAAGAACAATACATAAATAAAAACCCACATTACATTGAAATACAATTAGCAAAATTAAAACTTACAAGATTAGCACAAGACCAAAACCTACGACCAGGGTTTGTGTGAGTCCATGAAGTGCGAATAGCTGCTAGAATTTGACAAAAACAATTCACCATTTCCCTTAATTTGTTGGCTTTGATGTGTTTAAGAAATTAGGGTTTATGTGTTTAAGTAATTGGGGAAACATATTCCAACAAGTGATTTATATACACAAATAAAGTAAAAAAGGGACAACAAAGAAGAAAGACGAAACTGCCCTCCAGATAATACCACTTAACCATGAGGGAGTAACCAGAGTTAGTGACAGGGACTAAAATGATCAAAAGGTTTCCTCACAGAGAGGCCGCCTGCACTTATGGAATGTTAGGGACGATTTATGCAATCTGAGCAAACCACAAGGACGATTCCTGCATTTTACTCTATTAATTATCATAACATTGATTTTCATACGTAATCTGTGCAATCCCGAAATCTCGTGTTCAAATCCGATCATACGTATATCAAAGATATCCATAAACCTTTCACTTTCAACGCAAATGGCATAGATAGCAGCACTAAAAATAAGCTTCCTAATAATAATCCAAATACTTCTCACGTTAGGCTGTCTAACCATCCATCCAATGATATCATTCCACTTATTACTACCCATACTGATATTCGCTTCTTTTCTAACATTATTCCAAACTTGGTTACAATATTACTATATTATACTAAAAGGCAGGAGCTAACATTGTGCAAAACAAGCATTTAATGCAAACTTTGCAAAATTGGCGGAAACAGCCCCTGAGGTTCAAGTGTCACTGCAAAGTAAGTCCTTTAACATTAATAATCTTTCGCAACTTGGCAAAAACAACCCCTAAGGTTTAAATGTCGTTGCAAAGTAAGTCCTTTAAGCAATCCCGCTGCATCGCGCGGGTTTTCCAACACTCGTTGACAACTAAAGAATAAATGTCAATGAGAATCCTATCTTTAGATTATAAAATAAACAAGTAGTCCGAAAATGAACAAATAGGGTGTGTTCGGGGAGGGGCTTATGGCCGCAGGGACGGAGCCAGGATCAAATATGACCGGGTGCACAAATTTTTTTGAACTGTAATATAGAAACACGTTTCGATGGAACGGGGTCATTTAGGATGCATTTGGGAAAAATCAATGTTTTCTTATAATATTAACACTACATCGAAAAAATCCATAGGTGTCCCGGGCACCCGCGGGACACCCCCTGGCTCCGTCCCTGCTTATGGGGCTTGGGCTTCTAAAATAAGTCGGCTTATAAAATAATTCTTGTTTGTCATGCGGGCTTATTAAATCATAAGCCCCTAAAAGGGGCTTAAAACTTTAGCCTCATAAAAAGGGCTAAAAACTTTAGCCCGGGGCTTATGAACCATAAATTACATATTTACCCACAAAAATATCTAAGATATACCATAAAATTCATATAATTATATCATTTTTGAGCTTTGATACATAGGCCTAACTAAAGAGGCCTAAAAAGAGACTAAATGGATTGTACAGTACTGTTGTACAATTCATTTATGCATTAGGTATCTTTTTAGGCCTCTTTAGTTAGGTCCATTTATCATTTTCCTTAATTAATATATAGTGACTAAAGCAATGCTTATCGAAAAAACGTAGCGAACTATGAACGATGAATAAGTAGATTGAAGAAACAATAGTAACAGTTACTTTCTGTTACAATTTACAGGAACCATTCGCTATTTAACAAATTGTTCCCGCGTACTTCATAGACTTTTTACCTTCTGTTTTTATTTACAAAAACCATCCTGAAACTATTATTATGTTACAATTTTCATACCCGGTCAATTGTTATCTGTGCCTCATATGTTTGATATTGTAAATGCTTTAGCTCAATAGTTAAATTCTACATAGGAGTGATTGGCTCAGTGTGAATGTGTATTTTGTTGTTCCCTCGCAGTCGATATGATGTTGTTGTCTTTATTTTTTCGCTGATTTAGTTTGATGTGTACTTTCAATACACGCTAGATGCTAAACATTCACCAGGATAATGTTTTGCTTTTTTTATTGTGTGACAATCTCTAATTTCACGGTCGTCTTCTTTATATGGTTCCTAGTTCCTGACTCACATTTTGCACAAAAGGCATTACCTGAACAATGTGGACAGGTCTTCTTCGACTAGCAAGAAAACATTCACATTTGTTATTCTAAATCCTATCACTACGCTTGAATTGGATTTGATATATCTCCGTGACGATTGCACAAGCTTATAATATTATCAGTATCCTAGTTCATCTATCCTTATTTGGTTCAGTTTCTTTTTCTTTCTAATCTATAGATTCTTTTAGGTTCATATTAGTATCACACAATCTAAAATGAGACTAGAGTGTACAAGATATAATTTTTTTAAACTTCAAATAGGAAATTTGGTTCCGTATGCATTTCATCACGAAACATGACATGGAAACAGAGTTATTAGTGTTTTTACACTTGAATAATCTTGCTCTCATCACGAAAATAAGCCTTGAACGGGACAATGGCCGTCTGGCGGAATTTGAAAGATTATATAGGGAGCCAACATGTTTTAACATTATGCTACAAATTAATCGTATGATGAAACACATTCTATTATGTATTTTAAGAATAAAATATGTTATAATGAAACTACAAAAACCAATTCCTAGTTCAGTTCTTACTTATGTTAGATAGCTCTACAACACTCAATTAGTATTTCAAGATACATTTGTTATATATCTTAGTGTAACGCTGCATATCTATGAATCCATGATAAGGATAGGAGCCACCCAAATAAATTTGTAAAATTAATATGATATCATAATCGAATTCAGTTT
Organism: Chrysanthemum seticuspe; assembly: GCA_019973895.1. NCBI lineage: Eukaryota > Viridiplantae > Streptophyta > Magnoliopsida > Asterales > Asteraceae > Chrysanthemum > Chrysanthemum seticuspe. The sequence continues at coordinate 44,196,775 of BPTQ01000001.1, forward strand.
CTTAATAACATGCACGTTTGGTACAAATCAAAAAGTCTTAATATCCAGTATCAAAAGTCCACTTCCCCAATGATATGGGGTTAAACTCAATGCGCCAATATGGGCCTCAGCTCGATGCTTTCTATAATAAGCCCACTAATATTATCCAAATAATCGGCATTCGATAACTTAATACAAGTATCAATATCTTGGTTAAAATGTGGGTCACTAGACTCCCCTATTTTTACTTCCATCCAACCATCGCTCCTCTGTTGTGGAACAGCAATTGATTCGAATCTCTTTAATGGGCTGTGAGTTTTTTTATCAAGCTTTTTTCCAATTATTGGGGTTTTTGGTGGGCTTAGTAAATGGATATACTCTTGAATATGACTCGAAGCTGGCGTACATGATGTTCTCAATACCAATCGGCCTCCAGTATATTTGTAGACAAGGTAAAATGCATATGTTGTTCGTGTTAGTGTTACTCCATCGTATTTGATTTTCATCACAATATTAAAAGTGCTTGCGGTTATCTCAGCCACTTCTCCAAATCTACAGTAAACATAGAAAATCAACAATTACATTTAAACTGAGTGGAATTAGTCAATTCAAAGTCTTAAGCCGCTTTAGCGTGGGGGTACAAGATCCATCGTTTAGGGCTCTTTTTTTAAGTTTACCTTTTCTTTTAAGATTACCTTAAATGGGAGGCAAATAAACGACCTTTTTCTGCAAAATCTTTGCATTTCAGATAGGTCAAATATAGCTTTTTCTTGTTTTACTATCATTTGATAGCACATATTTATTAACTAACATGATTCGGGTATGTCTACTGATAGAAACACGACGATCTATGACATCAGTTGTTTTTGCGTATGAGTACCCAGATTTTGGACGAACATCAAGAGACCCAAACTTGTAAGTGGCTGCAAACCAGTCTAAGTTGGGTATTAGTGGATAGCAAACTAAATTTTGAACCTCTTGTTTAACATTTTCTTTAGTAGAGAGTGAACCTCACGTATATGCAAAAGATATAAACATCTTCTAGAAAACTGGCATTAAATTAGAAAAAGAACCTTGATTCGGGTAAAGGCTTAAACGACAGTTTGTCAGTTCTTACTACGCCTCTTGCTGATAACAATAAACATTTCTTCCCATTTTTATCAACAGAATGCCCCTATCAATCAATCAATATAGATAGATGTAATTACCAAATGAGAACTATATTTAGGAATACTTGTGTTTAAGGTTTCAAAATGACAGTAATGTATAGTTCATATCAGATGTACCTTTTGACCTTTAGTCGTTTTTAAAATATTTGAGAAGAGACCCTTCTTCATTGTCCACTGTAGACTGTCATTTGACAGTTTCTCATCCTCTAACAGTTGATCATGTTCAACCTATGAAATATAAACATATATCAGACCATTTTCGACCCAATCCCCAAGTGTAAAGTAGCTAAAGCTTGAGCTACGGCAGCCCATTTAGTGTAACTCTGTGCCATCTTGCACACTTGCCACCTGGCAACTTTATGCTGTATCAATTATTTTACTGTACCATTTTATTGATTTTCCTAAATTATAAGCTCTTTTAGCAGTTTATTAGATTATAAATACTAACAGATCATGCTTGATTATGAGTCTCTTTAAAATAGTAGTGAAGACACTCTAAAACTAGTTTAAAACTTAAACGTTATACTATGTAAAATCTTTACTTTAATATTTGATGTTTATAACATTCAAAGAAAAAAAAGGGTCGACCCAAGAACCTACTTTTCAAAAACAACATATTTCCAACCCAACTCAACTTAATATACTGCTACCTCTAATTCAAAAGATCTGGTGGGCTGAAACAAGATGCCTTCTACTTCTAAATCGTATTTATGATCTTCAAACACAATTTCAAGACCGAAAGTTCTCCCGTTGCTAGCGAATTGATACAATTCAGCAATAAAAGAGCGATTACTTTTATGAATGTGGAGGAGTGGGGCATTTTTCTCGTTACTTTCCCAATGTTCAGACGGACGAATGCTGCTGGGGGAGTGCAGATCTTTTGTTTCATTTGCATACCACACAATTGAAGTTTCTGTTTCCCCTTCTAATTTGTATCTGAGACCGATATACATTTGTTTCTCATTCCGATACCGGTGTGGCTTGTAGAAGACAAGGTTCACAGTGTAATCGATCAATGGGGTCAAGAATTGAGTTCTGATATGTACTTTAAATCCCTTTTCATTTGTTTTAAAGAAGCGTGGAAATCTGCATGAAGAAAAAGCATATAATGATACTTATTAAATATCATTATACTGAAAACCTTAAAAATAATCAATGAAATAATAGGGATGAGTAGGTGGTGGAGGAGGATAGGTCACCTTGAATAAAGATCAGTACGATAGAAGCCGTAACCACCTTCACGTGACATCAAACAATGGGCTATGGATAACATTTCACAGTGTTCTGCATTTTCATTCAGTGAAAACCACTGTCCATATTATATAATAGAGTTAGGAATTAGTTTTGATGACATTATCTTTCTTAATATATAACAAATTAATAATAATCTCAAGTAGTGGCTTATATATAGACGTAGCACATTACCGTTTTGTGATTGTTAATATGGAAACCTATGGAGAGAAGCTCTTTAAGATCCTTAGGGGATTTGTAGAAGAGAGGTTGTGATGCAGCCTTAACTATGTCTTGATACTCTTCTAACCCTTGATCATGCAGTTCCACCTATATATGAAGAAACAATACCAAATCAAGTGAGCCGTTGAGGTAATACTTATAATATGCTTGTAAAATTACTAGCTAGAACAATCAAACAACAAAGAAAATGACATAAATTAATAAACGAGTATTTTTCTGCTTACTTCTTCAAGGGGTTGGAACTCGAAGCCTGCTACTTGTAAGTAGCAACCGTTCCGAACTCCTTCAAATTCAATTTCAAAATCTGCAGTTTTGTGGTCGCTTGTAAACTGGTATAATGGTACCACGAACCATCCATCTTTTCTCTTGTATGTAGTGTAAACCATGCAGAATTTTGCCTTACCATTTAATTTGTAGTGGATGGTATTACACTCTCTTCCGGGATTTCTGAAGACAAGGTTCACATTGTATGTGATTAAGGGACGCAAGAATTCAGCTCTAACACGTACTTTCAATTCATCTCCATATCTGAAGTAAAGGCCCCCTGGAAATCTGAATGAAGTAGCCGCTAAGATTGACGTAATTAAAACGAGTGATGATACATGGGCCTAATTAAATAGACTTAAAGAGTAACATAATGCTTAAATGACTTGTATAATTGCACAATTGTACAAGTCATTTAAGCATTATGTCACTTTTTAGGTCCATTTAATTAGACCTTTTTATCATTTTCCAACTCAAACTATAGAGAAACAAAAGAGATGGTGTAAGCGGGAGGAAAACTCACCTTGAATTTTCAAAGTGTGGATCTCGTAAACGGTCATATTGAATTTGATCCAAACATGCTTCAATGTATATTCTTTCACAAATTTCTCCCTTCTCATTCATTGATAACCACTGCATGTACATTATTTAAATTAGTTAATTGGATATCAGAATTCTTGTTAGATTGATCTATGAATTGTGGAATATATATGGTGTGTTATCAGGAGTAGGGATCCAGTGAGAAGTAAATTAAAATAAGAAGTGGTGAGAAGTGACCAAAACTACGCATTTGAGATGCAACGACTTGCATTAGATGCATTTCTATTCATATAGATGCAACATCTTGAGTTTCGAAAGTTAATTTGATGTATAGATGGTGCAAATTGTTTTTCATGATTTCGGCACGTGCAGAAGAACAAAAAACAAGAGAAATCATGAAATGCATCTAATATACGTATATGCATCTGATTAAAAGTTAGAAAACACACTATGGTGCGTTATAATGCATATAAAATTATAGGGATGCATCTAATTTAGGTCGGTGCATCTCGGATTTGCGGTTATAGTTCTTCTTATTCATTCTTATTTTAAGTAATCTTTTTATTTGATCCTAACTCGTGTTATCAGAGAAAAAACAACCTTATGTTTTCAACTCATTTCCATTTACAATTTTCTTTTCCAAATTTTATTTGCCTTTGTCACATTTAATATATCATTATAAATTAGATGATTCAATCATCAAATATTCATATATTTGAGTTTTTAACTAAGTTATTGTGTTTGAAAAACTTATTTGCCATTATATGTACCTTTTAAAGATATAAACTACTATTATTTTGGTGTATATTTCTAATTATAAAAATATTGCTACTCTTTATTCTTCTTTTAAAAATAAATCAAAGAAAACATTAATTGACATTGACAAATTGTAAAGAAAGGAAAAGATGAACCCTGATTTGTTCTATTCGCTGGCGCTCCATAAAAGAAATTTGTGGTTCAATTAAGGTTCACTTAAATTTTCCGTTGGTGGTTCTCGAATTTCTCGATGGAATTGAATTTATAAAACTATGATTTAAAGTTGAGAAGATCAATTTATATATCATTGTTACTATTAACAATTTTGTCATGATGTTTTATTGTTGTTTATGAGTTCAACATTGCTGTGAAAATACTTGTCGAGTCAAATATTGATGTTTAGTTTATCAAAGAAAAAGTGAAATTTGGTCTTTATGCTTATTTATAGGTTAACTAAGAGATGAAAAAATAATGAGCATTGCGGACACTACTATTTCTTCATCTCTTAGTCTCTTAGTTAATTCATAATGAAAACTTCAACATGATATTTACTTGAGATTGTACATATATCAAAATCTCATATAATTATTATGTAATAGTTTCTTATTTAAAATTTTCACATATTTTACTCGAGATTGTACATATACCAAAATCTCATATAATTATTATTTAATAGTTTACTATTTAAAATTTTCACATATTTTATAGCAGGTTTATAAAAACAATATTTAATATGGGATTATTATGCAACGATCTATAATTACAACACCTATTTAAAATACTCGTAAAATTATTAGTTTGTTTTATACTTGGTTATTTAGAAAATGTGGATATTCTTTTGTCATGTTTTTTAAATTTGTTACCCGAATTTAATTGTCATTGTTGAAGAGCATTTAAGCCATTTTGGTTTTGTTTGGTGACCATGTTTAATTTTTCGGTTACCTTTTGGTTGTTCGTTTTGAATTTTTCGACATTTGTTTTGGATCGTATTTAGGAATCGGCCATTTGTTTTGTCGGCACAATCGAATTTGTGTTTTAGATTAGGCTTGTATGTTTAGCGTTTGGAATTTTGAATTTGAAAATTGGTAAGGATTATATATTTCGAGTGAAACAATATCCGTTTGATATGAAGTTTCAAGGTGGTTCCAAACATGTATAAACAAGTGGAAACCCAACTTAAACTCTAAGGTGTTGTTTCTTTTTTCTTTTAGCTAAAGACATGGACCCACTAAACAATTTAATATATTTTTTTTTTAAAGTGGGGCTCATTTATAACCCTTGCTTCATCTATATGGATAGAGGAAGAAGGACAAGGATCCTCTCAAGTTGTAAGCACAACTTGACTCAAGTTGGAACATTATGAGCCATTGGATTTGATCTAATTGCTCAAATCAAAAGAAGTTCTTTTGATTTGAGCCATTAGATCAAATTTAATGGCTCATATTACCCCAACTTGAGTCAAGTAACTTGAGAGGATCTCATCCCGAGAAAGAAATATGCATACCTCCCCATCTAGAGACTCTAATAGATTTGGACCCACATAGAACTCACTTACTACTCAATCTAGAAAAAAAAAAGAAAAAAAGAAACAACACCTAAGGGTTGTTTGGTAATTTTGCTAATTTGTTTGACATTACACGTTTTGGTATTTTGTATTTGAGTTGAATTAGGATTAGTTATAAGTTTAGTTTTGTATATAAATAGACATTAGTAGCTTTGGAATTATTTGTATTTTTATTTTTAAATAATTTTGTATTTGGTTCTTTTGAATTGGAATTATGTACTTTTAAATTTGAACTTATTACTCCTTTTGTCTTAAAAAAGTGTTCATCTTACTATTTATGTTTGTCCAAATATAAGTGTTTAGTTTTTGTATATGGACAGTAATTATAACAGTTTTCATACTTTACCCTTTTAATCAAAACATGCATTAATTACTCATTTTTATTTCTATACTAACTATGGGGGGTAAAAAAGACTTTTTATCAATCAAAACTAGCATTAATTACATATATCATAATTTCTTTATTTTTTTTTTGTTAGTGGACTCTCTTTTTAAGACGGAGAGAGTATAATTTTATATTTGGTACATTTGAATTAGAATTATGCATTTTTAAATATTTGATACATTTGAATTTGAGTTATATTTAGTTTGACATTTTTAGATATTGTTTCCGTTAGTTTGTTGGTTTTGTATATATGTTTTATCATTTGATTGCCGACAGTTTGTATACACATAATAGGTTCTTTTAAAACTTCCATCTATATTTAATGGAAAAAAAAAAAAAATATTGAAGAAAGTAGAAAAGGGTAAAGTTACATACGTTTATTAGATTAGAGGTAGGATCAAATGAGAAATGTAATTAAGATGAGAATAGTGAGAAGAAACCACAACCACAAATATTAGATGCATCCATAAAAATAGATGCATCTCCTTATTATTTATTTTTCCTTATTTAAAATATGTGGCTCCAGTACTTTCTTGCTCTTCTCATTTAAATATTTCTTCTTACTAGATCCATACTCTATATTAACCCCAAAAACAAAATCTCAATTCCTTATAATGTATTTGAGAGTTTCTATCTTTATAAGTTTTAAAAAATTTAAGTTAACACACCTTCTATTATCACTAATTGTTAAAATCAAAATTCTAAAATACACAAACTACTCTTCAATTTTGACATTCAATTAGATGTTACAATAACAATAAGACTAATATAATGAATTTAATATGTTTATATCTTTTTAAATTTGCATATACTAATAGAAAAAATTACTGAAATAGACGAGTCCCCCTAAGATTTATCACTTTTTAGTCAAAAATTTTCAAAAGTCCAAAATAGACCAAGGGCGACTCATTGGGCAACTCGTGTTTACGTTTGACACGTTTCCTTAAACAATTGAATAAATATTAATCCACCTAGAATACTTGGACACTTGTTGGCTTGAGATTGCATTGTATAAGTTACCCAATCGCCTGATCTATTTTGGAATTTTGAAAATTTTAAGCTTGCAATGTAATAAGTCGTAGGGCAACTGGTCTATTATGATAATTTTCCTATAATAAATATGACATTAATTTTTCACAATCTCACAACACAAACACACAACCTCTAGGAGTAGAAAAAGGTTAAACAATATTCGTGTAAAAATAACCTAAAATCAAAGGGGTAATTGCATATATACCCATTAAAACTTAAAAACTTGCATATTTCCCCATAATGCAAGTTTTTAATGCATGATGTACAATGCAATTTAAGCATGATTTGGGTATATATGCAAATATGCAAGTTTTAGTGGGTATATATGCAATTGCCCCAAAATCAAAAATTCGTTAAAAACATTTGCTTCTGAACTCGCTGCTTTGTGCGGGTACCAGAGGCGGAGTTAGCAGTGGGCACAAGATGCAGGTGCCCCCCACCGGAAAATGTTGTAGTTTAACGTTTTTGACTTTTTGAGATATTTTCTTGATTTGCCCCCTAAAATAATCTGTCTTTCTTGGAACTGAAAAGCAAAATCAGTGTTTTAGGATGCAAACCATATTTTGTGTGTTGCAATGGAGTCTTTAAAAACTTGAATTCTAGTAGTGCAAAGAAGATGAAGATGATAGAGAAGTCAACTTTTGACTTTTTATTCATTTTGCAGTTAAGTCATGCGAGGAGATGTACTTTTTTTTAAAACTTTTATATAGTAGTATCTATCTAGCCTTTCAGATTTTTATTTTTTCAAACTTATTTTGTGTTTCTAAATTTTGTATTCTCATTTTTAACAAGCAAATTATAATTTGATTAGATATCATTAAGTTTACAAATGACACATTTTTTCCCGTTGTATATTCGGTTTGATAAAAAAAAATCCGCCTCTAGTGGGGTGCCATGCAAGGGATGTAAATGAAACTTAACAGCACATAAATTTATTTTGTTATTTATTATTCACAAAGTTTCTAAAAAGTAACACAAAGTAACGTAGCTAATTACCTTTTTGCCGCCGTTAACCCGGACTCCTTCGGTAAGAGTCTGTATCAGTTCCATGTTAGATTTGTTGATCAGAGGAGAATCCGAAGCTTGGATTATCTGATCATACTCTGACGGTTTAAAATGAAGAAGCTCCTGACAGTTAAGTGCCATCTTAAGTTTTTCAACAACAACAGACATTGTTGGCCGTTGTTTACGAGATTTGTGCAAACATTGATATGCAATTTTTACAAATATTTCCAAAGAACTAGGGTTCATCTGTGACCTGAGATCTGGAAAGATGATCTCATCTAGTTTCTTTTGTTCATAACATTCCTTCCAATAAGGCACAAAAAACTTTAGCTTACGGTCGCTATTTTCATAACATACTCTCCCGCACAGAACTTCGAATAAGACTACCCCAAAGGAGTACACGTCTGACTCTTTGGTTAGTTGGTACGAGTCCATGTACAATGGATCACAGTAGCCAGGGGTACCTACGGGAGGGGTGACAAGAAAGGTGTTTTGCTGATTAGCGGGGCCTATTTTCGACAGCCCAAAATCAGCCACCTTAGCATTGAGATTCTCATCGAGTAGAATGTTTGCACTTTTGATATCACGATGGAGGACTCTTTGCAGTGTCCCTTTAGGATCATGAAGGAAGCTTAGTCCCTCCGCAGCATCAATACAGATCTTCAGTCTTTGCGTCCACGTGAGAGCGGAATCATTTAAAATCCGTTCGAGGCTTCCACGAGATGCATACTCGTAAATAAGGATCATCTCATTCCCTTCCTTGCAAAATCCTAAGAGGGAGATGAGGTTATCATGCTTGTAGGAGGAAAGCATCGTGATTTCTTTAAAAAACTCTGGAACACCTTGCCCGTGTATACGATCCAAACGTTTGAAAGCAACCATGCTTTTCCCCTCAGGGAGAGTTAGTTCTCCTTTATAAACTTTCCCAAAACCGCCACTTCCAATAACTCTGCTATCATCAAAGTTGTTGGTTGCTGATCTGATTTCTTCAAGTTGGATTTCAAGATCGTGAAAATTGTTCAGGAAGGTTGCCATTATTTGTTGATCAAGTGATCAACTACACAAAGAGATAGATTTTCTACGCGTGTGATGGGTGAGATTTGTGGATGAGATTTTTGGGTGAGATTTGGATAACTTTTATGGTCTACAATGGTCAACTTTTTTTTAGTCTACAATGGTCTAAGTTGTTTTTTTCCCCTGTTTTTTTTGTTTGGTAGAAAGAAATTAAAAAAAAATGAAGGAGAGAATTGAAATGTAGAGAATTGAAAATCGTAAAGAATTTATGATTAACTCAATTGTTTGATATGATTGATAAATTGACCCAAGAAATGAGAAAAAAATAAATTACAATCCTTGTTTTATATGACGATCAAAACTTTGTTGCACAAATCTCATCATAATTACTTGTTCAATTTACACTTTGATGAACACAAACTTGTAACTTTTTACTTTACCAGTAGGCCACAAATATTAAGAGATAAGATCTTGAATCTTTAACAAATTAATATTATTAGTTTACAGTTGCATCATCATCCTATTCGCCTCTTTTCCGAACATAATTGAATCCAATAATATACAATTTCAATTTGGATAAACAAAGCAAGCACAAAAAAATGAACCTTCAAAATTTGCATGTGGGTTTTGGACATAAACGAATCGAATTAGATGCCATCAGATGCTTAAACTGCAATCACACGACTAGAAATCCAAATAAAATCAATACTTCATATATTGATTGGATTGAAACTAATTGACGTGGAGATCCCCTTTTTCCACCTAACTTATTTCTTACCCAAAACAATGTACTCCTTTTCTTAAATTAACCTATTATGATGATACCTGAAATCAAGAATTTGATAAACGATTGTAGGATAAAGTGTCAATCACTAGAGACATTGAAATAGCAGCAGATAACGGTTGATTAGAAGCAGTTGTGGCAATCTCCAAAGCAAGTAGGTGGAAATGTGTCAATTTTTATGCATCATGTGACTTGCATGTGATGATTTCCTTTTATACCCCTTCTTTAATGATTTGCCTTTTTTTATTTGTCAAAAGACACGGATAGAGAAATGGAATTTCCACACCATCAAAGATGGAAATAAAAGAAACCAAAATACAAAGGCATCAAACTCTCGAGAAATATGTTTTCTCCGCTTTTTTATTTCTCCACCTTACCAAACAAGGGAAATCATGCCATTTCCAATTCTTTTCTTTGAATTCTCTTTACCAAACACACCCTTTTCTCAACTCTTAGCTGAACTTTGGTATCTCCCACCGGGAATCAATCATGTTAAGAGGTCACCTAACGTTAAACCCCCGACGTTTAATACGTCGGCGTTACACCATCTCTCATCAAAGTTGTTTTGGTGTAATGAGTTCGTTGTTGCTCCATCAACATTGTGATATGTGTGTTTTGGGTGCGTATAGTGGGTCCAGTTTTTAGAGTTACGACTGCGGGTAAAATGTGATTTTGGTATTATTCTTGGTGTTATGTTGTTCTGACAACACCGTGTGGTCTAATAGTCTGCACATGATACTTATATTTATAACGTTACTAATTTTTTTAATCATATAGATTGGGTCATACACACTGAAGCAACAGACCAAACGCATTTGTTTAGAATAATTTAAATTTATGTTAGAATTACATGAATCACTTCTAGTGTGTGTCACTTTAACTTCGCGTATATGTAAATTCCCCGCAAATTAATCTAGCCAATGAACGTTGCATGGAATTCAAAGAAAATGCATGATCATACATGATTTGATCTCTACAGGTTGGATTTCAAGATGTATAAATTCCTATATATATAACAGGAAATTATAACTCAAGTGTTCTAAGCAATTAAAATATAAAACTGGGAAGAAAATGAAAACCGAAGGAACCTGCAAAAGATGGTTAAGGAGCAAGCAGTTGTTATCATGTCCCTTTCGTCGACTAGGAAATTAATTGCCGGCCAATAACATAATATATTGTAACTGACATTATGATAGTTCAAGTCTTTGCGTGTCTACCTAATTATCAAAAATATTATATTTGGTAATATAGCTAAAAAAGTGTGAGTGATTAGATAGTTGTTAGAGTTAACACATTGAATAGAATGCATACAGAGTTTTATCTAAGGGGTGGTAAGCAACAAATATATGTATGACGATTCACTTGTATATCGTGTTTTAGAAACACAATATTGTGGCAAAAAGACATAATAGTTATTAGTAATCAAACAACAGCGAAGATAGTCGATTTATGGTTCAAGCGCACGTAAATATACAGAGATCAAACAGGGGACATCAAGAAAACTGAGAGGTCGAAAGGGAAAACTGTAATGTATTTGTGATATTTCGAGATGTTTATGTGTATAAAACTGATTAAAATTGATCTAGGATTATGCAGTTGAATAATTTTGAGTGACTTAATTGAAAAAATCGTCATCAAATTTGATGTTATTTGATGAGATGTCCAATTGAGATTTCCAACATATTTGATTGTTAATGGCTGAACGTGAAAATGTACGAGTAAGTTAAAATGTTCTAGTATGTGAAAATGTATGAGTAAGTATTTAGGGTATTAAAAATTGACTAGTCGAATAATCGCCATTAAATTGACTGCTCGAAAGATGTTCGAAGAAATGGCTAGCACAAATATAAACAAATATTCCGAAACCAGTTTATGTTGGATCAGTTCACCAAGGTATATTCTGACAAATGTGTTTATTTAGACATTTTTCCTATTATTTTGCTGGCAGTAATGGTTTTGGATTAGCATACATGTTACATGTACAACAATCTATGGGAAAACTCAGAAAATATGCAAGAGAAAAACGCTCCGCTCAAGACATTTCGCCTTCAAAAATATAAAAACCAATCCCTAATAAGTTTGCATCAACCTTTCTGTACCACATGATTGAATTGAACAGATCTAAATGGCGAGAAATCATAACAGCCTTTACTACAGAAAAAGAACTTGTCAGTCGTTTGTATTGTCTCAAAATGACCGATTTGACCCGAACCCGTTTTACCTGGTTTCAAAGTGGCCCTTTATTACCTGAACCCATTTGGCCGTTTTGACTCATTAACCCAACCCCCAAACCTGTCCATTTCGCTACTTTGTTGACACTACTCGTGGAGTGGGGAATCCAAAGATTCTAGTGAATCGATCGGTTATTATGTATTAGTGTAAGCTTATAGTACTTGTACAATTGCCAAGAGAAAGAACAAGATCAGTTGAACAAAAAGATCATAAACATTATCTAATTAGGTTTAATTATTATAGACTTAGAACTTGCTAAAATAGATATTAATTGAAAATATACAATAACTGGATGCAACACAAAGTAACGATGATACTAATGAGTAATGGGACTAGCCAGCTTCGACCAACTTGGTGAATCAATCCAAATATGAGAGGCGTCGGGTTGATAAATACTTGTTCGCCGACATCTTGTTCAAAGCCGTAGTGAGTTAGTGACACTCGCATAATTCAAGCGAACAAAACAATATCTTCTTCTTGGGACGGAAGTGTGGAAAGTAGATCTTGTTCTGCATATGTCGAGATTTGGCTTCTTTGCAGAAACATGTTGTCATATATCATGTGCCTTCCTAAACCCTCAACTTCTCCCACATTTTTGTAGAATCATTCAGCTTGAATACCTCAACCGAAAGCTAAACCCAATCTCGTGACAGAGACAGGTCCACAATGATTAGTTAAAGATGTTTATCACATTCAGTCAGCTAGTAACAAATTAGAGTAATGTATTGGCATAATTTTGACCCGGATTGAAGAATTGAATGCATCTTGAATGGAATATACAGTAGTACAATCACTAGGTTATTTACTGTGGATATATCGGACGCTACTTGCTAATGAAGTTTGAGGACCACCCTTAAGGTAAGCAGAAGTCTTAGAGTTTAAACCTTTCCCATCATTATGAACGATGGGTGATAAGAAGTCCTTTGTTGGCAAAGCAAGTAAAAAGGTTACCCATTCGTCCATTTTCATCCATGGGTACAGCTTCTACGCCAAGGTAGGTACCTATGTAACCCAATGAAACAGTGTATGATGGGTTAGTTGCACCTTCCAAGTATTTAATAGTACCATCTGATAAATAATGAACCCATTGGAAGATCACCAAGCTGTACCATTGATACAGTAGCCAGTTGCTAGTGATTTTCATCCAGGAAAAGTGTTAGAATTTGGAGTATTAATCTGTGGCAAACATATCATTCTATCAGTTCCTAATGGCTTTCAAGTTATGATCATTGCAGAGATTCTACAGGGGTTATTCATGGACAAAGAATAAAAGGTTTAAAGTTCCAAGAAGGTGGTTTCTGCTGAAGAGTTACTCATTTCTGCTGATGAGTCATTTATAGCCGTTAGAGGGGTCTTAGTGTAACTTAATCTCCTATTTAATAAGTCCCTTAATCTAGGGTTACACACACTTGGGTGTGCAGTCTTTTGTATCACTCTCTTCTCTTCTCTCAGATCATTTCACTGATCTTGTCTTGTCTTTACATTCATATGATTATTGTCTCACTGACATGTAATCTAATCTTGTAACATTTGGATACTATTAATCTAAGCTGACTATTGCAGCTTAGATCTAAATAAAGGTTATATTGTTCATCTTGTGTTGCCTATACTTTCGTACATGGTATCAGAGCTTCAGGCTTATTGATTCTATTTGGCAACAAAGGTGTGGTTTGGGGTTATTGCTATTGGCGTAATCACTGGTTATCTTCTGTTTACAATTTACCCTAGACTAAGTGAATCTAGGGTGATTGTGATTTGTTCTTCCGCTGCATATTTCTCTGTAAGTCTAAGTCTTATCTTCTTTTTTAAACATACAGTACTTAAGTCTCTGTGGGTGCAAACGGGTAGACTAACATCTTGATCTGCCACCTTTGAGTGGTACGAATACCTGCTCTGGTTTATCCTAGTCCACAGGCTTGGTGCTTGTTGTTTCTTATTACATAGTCTTATTTACTTGTCTATTTACTCTTATTATTATATCTGTCTGTGATTCTTTGTCTATCTTATTATCTCTGTCTTATTGTTTATATTATGGCTATTGGTGATGATAATATTGGTGGTGGTGGTTCCACTGAGAAAAGCTTATCCTTTGGTGATGCTTTGTATTTACACCCCAATAACACCAATGGTACTCCCATTGTTTCTATTAAACTCACTGGAACTGAAAATTATAAAATATGGAATATGGCCATGACATTTGCCTTAAGGAACCATAACAAGTTGGGATTTATTGATGGTACTTGCATAAGAAATGATTCAAACCCCAGTCTTGCTAATCAATGGGACACTTGTAACTCTGTTGTGGTCACTTGGATCCTTAACTCTCTCAGCCCTGAATTATTTGCTGGTGCTATTTATTCTAAAACTGCTTATGAAATGTGGAATGATCTTAAAGATACTTATGATAAAGTTGATGGTTCAGCTATTTTTAATTTGCACAAAAACATAAATTCTCTTAGTCAAAGAGGGTCCTCTCTTGCTGATTACTATAACAATCTTAACTCCTTATGGAAACAATTTGATTGTATGATTAGCTTGCCTCCCTGCACTTGTGAGGCTGCAAAACATTTTGAAAAACACAATCAGCTGATCAAGTTAATGCAATTTCTTATGGGTCTTGATGACTCCTATGTTCCCATCAGAAGCAACATTTTAACCAGAGATCCTTTACCTAATGTCAAAACTGCTTTTTCTGTTGTCTCTGGAGAAGAATCTCACAGAAATGTCTCATCTGGGAATAGCTCTGCTAAACCCAATGCTACAGCTTTTGCCGCAAAAACTTCTGATGGTGGAAAATTTTTTGATAACAAAAGAGGTTTCAACAACAAAATTTCTGGTTTTAATAATGGTAACAGCTCTAATAGCAGAGGACCAAACATGAACCTCAAATGTACTAATTGCAAAAAACCTGGTCATACTGTTGATAGATGTTATGATCTTGTTGGGTATCCTGCTGGATATGTTAAAAGAAATTTCAATGGTAAACCTTTCAGCAGTAACAATGTTTCTGCTGAAACCAATTGTGTCACTGATAATAGTACTAGCAACTCTCCTGTCTCCTTGTCTAATGAACAGCTCTCGAGACTTATGAGTCTCCTCAATGACAACAATGTGTCATCTGCTAATGCCAACTTGGCAGGTAAAAATTTTTCAGGAACCTTCTTCAATGGCAGTGTCAAGTTTAATGTAAACTTCAACAAGTTTTTTAACAACAACACTAAATCCTTATCTGGAAACATCAGTCTTGGTTGGATTGTTGATTCTGGTGCAAATCAGCACATGACTGTGTCTGAAAATTTTTTAATCAATATTGTTAACATTTCAAATCTTGGGTTAACTGTTGGACATCCCAATGGTACTCAGGCCTTAATTACTAAAATTGGTGATTTAAAGGTCAATAATGACCTAACTCTCTTTGATGTTCTTATTGTTCCTGAATACAATGTTAGTTTACTATCTGTTCATAAGATCGCTAGAGACAATAAGATGTTTGTTGGGTTTAATGAATCTAATTGCTATATACAGGATTTACATAAAAAAGGATTGTGGGGATTGGTAAACAACACAATGGATTATATATATTTGATATAGATTCTACATGTAAGATTACCTCTAACAACTGCATATCTGTTTGTCATGTCTCTAGAAATCTCTGGCATCAAAGACTTGGTCATCCCTCTGACCAAGTCCTACACATACTTAAACCCACTCTTAAATTTGATAGTTCACCTGAAACTGATCATCTCTGTGATACTTGTAATAAAGCTAAACAAACCAGAGAACCATTTCCTTTAAGTGAACATAAATCTACTAAAATTGGTCAACTTGTTCACCTTGATGTATGGGGACCATATAAAATCACTAGCAGAGATGGTTATAAATATTTTTAACCATAGTTGATGACTATTCCAGGGCAGTGTGGGTTTATATGCTTAAGGGAAAGGATGATGTTTATGTTTCCATTGTTAACTTTACTCATATGCTATCAAATCAATTTGAACACAATGTCAAAGTTTTCAGAAGTGATAATGGGACAGAATTTGTCAATAATAAATTTCAACAATTCTTTCATGAAAAAGGAATTCTACATCAAACATCTTGTGTTTATACACCACAACAAAATGGCATTGCAGAAAGAAAACATAGGCATCTCCTTAATGTTGCTAGATCCCTTATGTTTCAGGGGGAATTACCTCTATATCTTTGGCCTGAATGTGTTCTAACTGCTGCCTATGTCATAAACAGGTTGCCCTCTTCAGTTCTGTCTGGCAAGTCCCCCTTCTTCTTTGTGTATGGGCATGACCCTTCACTCTCTCTCCTTAGAGTCTTTGGCTGCTTATGCTATGCCACTATTTTCAACATCTCTGACAAATTTGGTAGTAGGTCTGAAAAAAGTGTTCTTGTTGGTTACTCAAATGAAAAAAAAGGTTATAAACTCTTGAGCCTAGAAACAAAAAATATCTTTTATTCCAGAGATGTCAAATTTTATGAAACTGTATTTCCATTCAAAATGAAAAATTTTGTGTCAAAACCTTTTGTTGAAACTTATGTGCCTAAAGATTTAAACCACAAAAATTTCTTTGACTCACAAACAAGTCCCAATGATGAAGGGAGAGTGACATCCTATGATGATAGCACAGTGGTAAGTCATCCTACTAGGATTGATGAATCAGTTGCAACATCTATAGATGATAATACACACCCTGAGGGCAACATATCGCATGAATCACATCCTGCTGATGCATCTTCTGATTCTGCTGATACATCATCCAATTCTGCTGAACAAGAAAGAGGCTTGCCAGCCACTACTGCTAGAAGGTCAACTAGAGTTTCTAAGTTGCCCAGTAATCTAAATGACTTTATTGTTGAAGGAAAAGTCAAATATGGGGTTGAAAAAGTTGTTAATTACTCCAATCTTAACAAGGATAATTATTGCTTTGCTTCTAGTCTTAATAAAAGTATTGAACCTACCTGTTATGAAGAAGCTATCCTTGATAGTAATTGGGTAGATGCTATGAATTCTGAAATTGAGGCCCTAAATGAAAACCATGCTTGGGATATAACTGATCTTCCTCCTAATAGAACTCCCATTGGTTACAAATGGATTTTTAAAATAAAATATAAAGCCAATGGTGAAGTTGATAGATACAAGGCTAGATTAGTTGTTAAAGGCTATAACCAAAGGGAAGGAATAGACTATGATGAAACTTTCTCCCCTGTTGTGAAAATGTCTACTGTTAGATGTCTTATTGCCTTAGCTGTAAAAAACAAATGGCCTCTTTTTCAACTTGATGTTAACAATGCCTTCTTGTATGGAGATCTTGATGAGGATATTTATATGACCATCCCCAAGGGGTTCTGTAATGAGAACAATAAAAATAAAGTTTGTAAACTTGTCAAGTCTCTATATGGCGTAAAACAAGCTCCCAGGAAATGGAATGAAAAACTTGTGAGTGTTTTAAAAGAAAATAACTTTTTTCAATCTGTCAATGATCACTCCCTGTTTACCAAAACAGAGAATAACAAGTTTATTGCTCTGCTTGTTTATGTGGATGATATTGTTCTTACTGGAAACTGCATTGATGAGATAAATCTTTTTAAAGAGTTTCTAAAATCCAAATTTCATATCAAAGACTTGGGAAATCTAAAATATTTCCTTGGCATTGAGGTTTTAAAAACTGGGAATGACATCTGTCTTTCTCAAAGAAAATACTGTCTTGAACTCCTCAAAGATTTTGGTCTTCTTGGGTGCAAACATGTGTCCACTCCTATGGAACCCAACTCTGTGCTTCCATACATTCCCACTGCTGATGACCCATTGCTTGTCAACATCACTGGTTATCAGAAGTTACTTGGGAAACTTATCTATCTCACCCATACAAGACCTGACATCTCATACTCAGTTCATTGTCTGGCACAATATATGCATTCTCCCTTAAAATCTCATCTGGAATGTGCCCTTAATGTTATGAGATATCTAAAAGGAGCTCCAGGAAAAGGTCTAAGGTACAATTTCAGCAACTCTGAAAATCATCTTGAAGGATATAGTGATGCTGATTGGGCCAAATGCAAGAAAACCAGAAAATCTGTCACAGGTTATTGTGTTTTCTTCAATGATTGTTTGATCTCATGGAAAAGTAAAAAACAAAACACTCTTTCAAAATCTTCCACAGAAGCAGAGTATAGATCTATGTCTACTGCTGCCTGTGAAATCATTTGGATTCAAAAAATCTTAAAGGATCTAAAAGTTGATATCAATCTTCCTGTTAATCTTTTTTGTGACAACAAATCTGCTTTACAACTTGCTGTCAACCCTGTTTTTCATGAAAGATCAAAACACTTTGAAATTGATGTTCACTTCAGCAGGGAGAAAATTGCAAGAGGTGTTATAAGTGCTAAGAAGATTGGCTCTTCAAACCAAACTGCAGACATTCTCACTAAAAATCTCCCTGTTTATCAGCATAAATTTTTGTGTGAAAAATTGATATTGTTTGATATGTTTGCTAATCAGATTAAGGGGGAATGTTAGAATTTGGAGTATTAATCTGTGGCAAACATATCATTCTATCAGTTCCTAATGGCTTTCAAGTTATGATCATTGCAGAGATTCTACAGGGGTTATTCATGGACAAAGAATAAAAGGTTTAAAGTTCCAAGAAGGTGGTTTCTGCTGAAGAGTTACTCATTTCTGCTGATGAGTCATTTATAGCCGTTAGAGGGGTCTTAGTGTAACTTAATCTCCTATTTAATAAGTCCCTTAATCTAGGGTTACACACACTTGGGTGTGCAGTCTTTTGTATCACTCTCTTCTCTTCTCTCAGATCATTTCACTGATCTTGTCTTGTCTTTACATTCATATGATTATTGTCTCACTGACATGTAATCTAATCTTGTAACATTTGGATACTATTAATCTAAGCTGACTATTGCAGCTTAGATCTAAATAAAGGTTATATTGTTCATCTTGTGTTGCCTATACTTTCGTACAAAAAGCATCCCCAAAAATCTGAAATCCATGTATTGCAGGCAGTGGACTATAATTAGCATCTTTTCCTTCTGGAGGATCAGTTACAAGAGTAGGTACTCGTATGCTAACAATCTCATCATTTGTTCCTTTATTTTCAGGTGTAAGAGTTGCCACCCGGCTATTAAATTCAAAATAGCCTTTAGGTGAAATAATTGACCATAATTTTCTTGTGGGCATCCCTCTTTGAGGGGAAAAATCTTTTCTTTTTTGGATTGACAATGCAAGGTCAAGACAGCCAACAACCTCACTCATACTTGGCCGCTGATTTGGATGACTAAGCACATATCGAGCCACTATGCGGGAAAATTCCTTCAAAGAACTCCTTGAAATGTGGTCCTTCAAATTAGGATCAATAATTTGAGAAACGTTTCCTTGTTTAATACTATCTTGAGCCCATACCGTAAACCCTCATCCAGAGAGGGCCTACGACACAACACCTCAAGCAAAACAGCCCCAAAGGCATACACATGAGATTTTCTTGTTAGTATACCTGTGTAGAAATAACTCGGATCCATATACCCAAAGGTGCCTTTGACTACCGTGCTAATATATGTAAGTGCCTGATTTATTGGTCCTATTTTAGCTAATCCGAAGTCAGCTATCTTAGCAGCATATTTCCGAACCAGCAAGATATTCCTTTAAATTAAAGAGAATATACAAAACGATCAACAATTTCATTTCACATAGATTAATTGTTCCTGATTTCCATAAAGTTAAGAAATTGACTTTGGCTAAAGTTGACTTGGCTTTGACTTAATTTGATGAATGCATCAGCACAACCAATAGTTAATATATAGTGAATAAAACAATGGTTAACAAAAAAAATGTATCAATTTGTCACACCCCCAATTTACCTGTTTTGCAGCGGAATGGAATTCCTGGGGGATTGACTGTCATAGCACCACATCACAGTTATATTGAACGACCTAAAGTGTCGTTTTAAAAACACATCGCTTGATATTTAACAAAAGCATTCAGAGTACAACATCGGTCCCAAAAGGTTTACAAAGTTTGCGGAAACATAAATATAATACAAGTCCAAACGATGGTTTTGAAATAAAGTGCCATAATGTACAATAATGTAAGTCGACGCCGCGACTCAAAAGATAGGTCCCTAAACCATGTCATGATGATAATGCCTCAGTTACCTGAAAATACGTTGCTAAAAACGGTCAACAATAATGTTGGTGAGAAATCATAGGTTTATGTAAATGTTTTATACGACTACACAAGTATAGATCATGCATGACTATCAAGTCACGTAAAAATGTTACAATTGCTATAAGCCCATGACCCCGAAACTAGACTGTTCATAATGTATGCCCCTGCAGAGTGTTTGCCAGACAACTCCGTAATGTTATCAAATGAAATGCATCCGTATGACAAGTTGGGATTCACCAACTCGGATGGAGGCGTCACCCTCGATAGATCTATCCACTCATCCTCGCTTCAAAGATTAACGGTTCATGTTCAAGTAATGGGGACTTTCAATTGGCAATGTGGTAACTTAAGCAATGTAATTGAATTTAATGTACTTGGTATCGTAATAAAAATGTTGTGCAATGTATTCTCCCCTGTAGGTTTGAAAATAATTAAAAGTGTACGACGGGGCTATGAAAACTCACTTGGATAACTGGAATAATGGCAAAAGTGAGTACACCGAGGTATAATGTAATGCGTTAACCGGGACCTATTACGAATGATATGATATGTCATGAGTTGCAATGTAATGTTATGCATGCATGCACTACGTATGTTATTTATACCATTTGCGGGTTTTGAAAATATAACTTATCGTCGAAAAATACTCTTTTGACGTCTTGACCCTTCAAAAATCACTTTACAAGTTTTTACGTCAAAATGTCATCCTACAATGGTTTTATAATGATTTATGGTGAAATTTTCACTTTTCGTCGCAAAACAATGTCGTCGGAATTTTCTTGAAATTAACAAAAATGGCCTTGGAAAACTAGTCGTAAAATGGTGTACGTCGATCGTTAGAGAACGAACTCGACGGTTTTGGAAAGTTTGTATCGATATCTAGAAGTTTCAGTTCAGGAGTTTTCGTCCAAAAGGTCTCGAACATAAAGATAATAAGGGTTAAAGATAGTGATTTTGGTTAATTGTTGTGCAGAAAATGAGTTTCGGCCAAGTTTGAACATCCGTAAATAATATACTACAACTCCGCTATACAAACGGCTTGTCGTTTTGAAAAATATGGCCGGTGAACTTGATTTTATTAGAAGACAATTCGTTCCAAAAAGTTTCACAACCTTGTTAAAAACAGCCGCAAACATGGTCGTTACAGCTAATGTAACACTTGTAACGTAAAAATAGTATAGTTTTTCAGAAAATAATAGTTACGGCAACTTTATGAAAACGTGCATATCTTTGTCGTTTCAAATCTGTTTTCTACGTATAATATGTCCTTAGCTTCGTATCGAAGTAAACTAACATATTTTTGAGAAGTCGAAATAATTTGTGAAGCTTAAGGCTCGTTTTTGACCCGAACAAACTAAAAACAGCAAGCTGAATTTTCTGAAAAATATACGTTTCGTCGTCAAACTTTAAAAATCCATAACTTCTTCGTTATAAGTCCGTTTTATTCCGTTCAAAAGGCCACGGATTCGTTTTAAAGTATATTTTCTAAATATCAAGGCCAAAGTTTCGTACCAACTGTCGGTTTTTTCCAGAAAATCGAAATAAGGACAGAACATAAATTATAGTTATCGAAAATAGTTTTTCTCGGACAAAACCTATTCTAATCCCTTCAAATCAACTCCAAAGCTAATCTAATCCTACCATACACCTTCTTAGGGTGTCATGGGTTCCTAATCACCATCAAGACCAAGAATACCATGGGGATAATTATAGGATGACTAAATATATATATATATACTCTAAAATCATGTTAAAAATGGTATAAATCACATATCATGCATACTAGCTCCAAAAATGAAAAGATACATATGAAAATGAAAAGGAAACATGAAAATGAAAGAAACTTGCTTACAAGTGAAAATGATGAGGTGTAAGTAACAAGGATTAGCCTAAATACTCTTGGTTTTTATTTCAAAACCTATAAAGAGTATACACTAGATTGTTTATACACTTGATCTTGAGAAAATTTTTGATCCCTTGTTTCTTGATGTATGGCCGGTTTTGAGAAGCCCCAAAGAAGAGAGAAAACTTTTATTTTTACACTTTGAGAAATGAGAAATGAATGAGAGAAATAATAGAGGTGCAAGACTTTTATGTTGAGTGAAATAATTTACAATCTCAAACCATACTCAATTTAATGCACTCCTTCCCCCTTGGTCGGCCAAGGGGGGGGGGGGGGGGGGGGAAATGTAGATATTTATGTTTTTTTTTTTTTTTTTTTTTTTTTTTTTTTTTTTTTAAATGAAAGTATATGTATATGTGTAGTAATTTATAAAAGGTGCAAGAAATATGTAAGTAAATAAACATTTGTAAGGTAAATGGTGGATTTTGGTACAAGTAAGTTTTTGATAGGTCAAAATAGATTGTAATGAGATAATAAAAATTGTAAAAATACATTCCTTGTGAAAATTGAGTGATAAAAATAATTATCGTATAATTTTTAAGAAAAACGACGTAATAATATAATTTTAACGATTTATGTACCAAATAAATTTGAAACACTAGGAAAAGTAAAAATATAGTTTTTATAAACTAAATGTAAGTTTAAAAATACATCGGGATCATTTTTGAAAGTAACGGATTAAATGTTAAAATAATAACTCACGCGATAACGATTATTAAATATAAAAATTACGCGTTAAATGTGAAATGAAATGTCGTGAATGAATTATCGTGATGCAAACGATGTCAATGAAATGTAGACTAATCTTAGTCCATATGAAATGTACGTGATGTTATGATCATGAATTCGCCGCTAAACCTTTAAGGTTACGCGAATTTGAAACAAGTAAACCAAGTTTACGATAAATGTTGAAATTGTAAGGCATGCATTGTGTCGAGAAATGACCTGAAAGTACGGGTTATCACATTCGCCCATCCAAAAAGGAATTCAGTCCCTGAATTCAATCGTTGTTAGGTCTAACGGTGTCGGTAAAAAGATGAGGATACTTGCGTCGCATCTGGTCTTCCCGTTCCCAAGTAAACTCAGGACCTCTTCGAGAATTCCAACGAACTTTCACGATAGGAATACGACTCTGTTTCAACTGCTTGACCTCGCGGTCCATAATTTCTACAGGTTCTTCCACAAAATTGAGTTTGTCGTCAAGCTGAACTTCGTCCAATGGAATAATGAGCGATTCGTCAGATAAACACTTCTTCAGGTTTGAAACGTGAAACGTGTTGTGCACATGACTAAGTTCTGACGGAAGATCAAGTCGATAAGCTACCGGACCAACTCTGCTCAAAATCTTGAATGGTCCAATGTATCTCGGGTTCAACTTTCCACGCTTTCCAAATCGTACCACGCCTTTCCAAGGCGATACTTTCAACATAACTTTGTCACCCACTTGAAATTCCAAATCCTTGCGCCTAACATCCGCATAACTTTTCTGTCGACTCCTGACAGTTCTAAGTCTATCACGAATTTGAACGATCTTTTCTGTGGTTTCCCGTACCATTTCTGGACCAGTGAGTTGTGCGTCTCCGACCTCGGCCCAACAAACAGGTGATCGGCACTTTCGACCATAGAGTGCCTCGAATGGTGCCATCTTTATACTGGTGTGATAACTATTGTTGTACGAGAATTCAATCAATGGCAAATGGTTAGCCCAACCATTTCCAAAATCAATTACACATGCCCTCAGCATATCTTCTAACGTTTGAATTGTTCTTTCACTTTGACCGTCGGTTTGTAGGTGATATGCTGTGCTCATCTCTAATCTGGTTCCGAACGAATCTTGCAATGAATTCCAGAAGTTTGAAGTGAATCGACTATCTCTGTCGGAAATGATAGAAATTGGTGCTCCGTGCCTCGAGACTATTTCCTTGACATAAAGTCTAGTGAGTTGCTCCATGGAATAAGTCTCTCTAATCGGTATGAAATGGGCTGATTTGGTAAGGCGATCAACAATTACCCAAATAGCGTCGTAACCTCCCGATGTCTTAGGAAGTTTCGTAACAAAGTCCATCGTAATGCGTTCCCATTTCCATTGAGGAATTTCCGGTTGTTGGAGTAAACCTGAAGGCTTCTGATATTCGACTTTTACCTTAGAGCAGGTAAGGCATTTGCTAACGTACGTGGCAATCTCCGCTTTCATGTTCGGCCACCAATAAAGCTTCTTAAGATCTTGATACATCTTATCCGATCCCGGGTGAATAGAATACTTTGACTTATGCGACTCATGCATAATCAATTCTCGTATTCCGCCATACAATGGAACCCACATTCTATCCTTGAAACATAATACTCCATCTGCTGTCTTTACAAAACCATTTGCGCTTTCAGGCATACCATAAAGCTTTTCACTTGGTCGGTTTTCCTCCTTAAGTGCTTCGATCTGTGCTTCGTGGATTTTCGATGGTAAAGGAGAAATAATCGTCATTCCCAATGATCGAACTCTTAAAGGTTTAGGCCTCTCTTTCCGACTAAGAGCATCAGCCACAACATTGGCTTTTCCCGGGTGATACTTGATTTCGCAATCATAGTCGCTAAGTAACTCCAACCAACGACGTTGCCTCATATTAAGTTCCTTTTGATCAAGAATATATTGCAAACTCTTGTGGTCAGTAAACACTGTGCACTTTGTACCGTAGAGGTAGTGTCTCCAAATCTTGAGTGCAAAAACTACAGCTCCTAACTCGAGATCATGAGTTGTGTAATTCTTCTCATGAGTCTTAAGTTGTCGAGAAGCATACGCTATCACCTTCTCGTTTTGCATTAAAACAGCCCCAAGTCCTTTATGCGAAGCGTCGCAATATACAACAAAGTTCTCAATGCCTTCGGGTAGTGCTAAAATTGGCGCACTGCAAAGCTTTTGCTTCAACAACTGAAAAGCAGTTTCTTGTTTCTTTCCCCACTCGTACTTCTTGTTTTTCTGTGTTAACTTGGTCAAAGGTCTTGCTATCTTTGAAAAACCTTCGATGAACCTTCGGTAATACCCGGCTAGTCCTAGAAATTGTCAAATTTCTGTAGGATTCGTTGGAGTAGCCCAATCTTTCACAGCTTCAATCTTTGCGGGATCAACTTGTAGTCCTTGACTATCAATGACGTGACCAAGAAATTGCACTTTGTGGTTCCAAAAATCACACTTCGAAAACTTGGCATACAACTTCTCATTCTTGAGTAGCCTTAAGATCGTCCTTAAATGCTCTTCGTGCTCTTCTTTGCTCTTTGAATAAATCAAGATGTCGTCGATGAACACTATCACAAACTTGTCCAAGTACGGTTTACAAACCCTATTCATGAGATCCATGAATACCGCAGGTGCATTAGTCAATCCAAACGGCATCACTTGAAACTCGTAATGACCGTAACGTGTTCTAAACGCTGTTTTCGGAATATCCTCTTCCCGAACTCGAAGTTGATGATAACCCGACCGGAGATCAATCTTGGAATAAATACTAGAACCTTGCAACTGATCGAATAAATCGTCAATTCTGGGGAGTGGATAACGATTCTTCACCGTTAACTTGTTCAACTCTCGATAATCTATGCACATTCGGAAGGATCCATCCTTCTTCTTCACAAACAAGACCGGTGCTCCCCAAGGCGAGGAACTCGGCCTAATGAATCCTTTGTCTAGAAGCTCTTGCAATTTATTAGACAACTCTTGCATTTCGGATGGTGCTAAACGGTAAGGTGCTCGTGCAATCGGTGCAGCTCCGGGCACTAAGTCAATTTGAAATTCTACTCGACGTGCCGGTGGAAGTCCCGGTAAATCCTCGGGAAATACTTCAAAAAATTCACGGACAATAGGTACATCTTCAAGTCGCTTCTCCTCCGACTTTTTTTTCGGTTACATGGGCTAAGAAAGCAAGACAACCTTTCTTAATGTACTTCTCCGTTTTGATGCACGATATGATACTAAGTCTAGTTCCACTTCGTTCCCCACGAATAATCAAAGTCTCGCCGTTATAAGGAAGATGAACAACTTTCTCATCACAAATGATCTTTGCACGATGTTTAGATAACCAGTCCATGCCGATAACAACGTCAAAACTACCAAGTTCTACGGGCATGAGGTCGATGTTGAAGGGATGATTAAGAAAATTGAATGTGCAACCGCGGACAATGGTGTTGGTGCTAACTAAATTACCATTAGCTAATTCGACAATGTATGATGTATCTAAGATGGTTGGTTTAATGTTGAGCAAAGGTGCAAATGCATTGGACACAAAACTTTTATCGGCACCCGAATCAAATAAAACTGAAGCGTAACGATTATTGAGAAGGAACGTACCCGTAATAACCTTCGGGTCCTCCCTATCTTCTCCGCCTCCAATGACGTAAACCCTTCCTTGTGCTAAACCTCCTTGATTCGGATTTCCTTGATTCTTTCCCTTCTTACAATCCCTCTTGTAGTGTCCAGGTTCCCCGCAACCAAAACATGTAACTTGTTGTTTCTGATTTTCCCCCATAGTTGGCAACCTGCAATCCCCTGTTCGATGACCAACTTTCTTGCAATTCTCACACGGATCAGGACATCGACCCGGATTGTGATGACTCGAACACTTATTACATTTCGGCAAAACCCCCGAATATCCTTTTCCTTCTTTTTGACCCGCAGCATAAACCTTAGCAACCTCCTGCCTCTTGGGCGGTTGTTGAGTAGCATTTCTACCCCTGGTGTTGTCCCACTTGCGCTTGTTATTGTTGCTATTGTTGTTGTTGTAGTTGGCTCGGTTATTGTTGTTATTGAAACGGTTGTTGGGGTTGTTGTTGTTGTTTCGATTGGTGGTGGTGTACTTACCTCGCTTCACCACTTGTGCCATCAACTTTTGAGTCACTTGAATAACTTCCTCGATTGTTTGTGGATCAAACGAAGTCGCATCTCCTTGAACAACTTCGGGAAGTCCCCCGATGAAAGCCTCTAGCAACTTCTCGTTATCAGAAACCATCGACGGGCATAACGCGGCTAATTCCTGGAATCTCCGAATGTATGTGTCAATATCATACCCAATCGTTACTAGTTCATAGAACTCCGTCTCTAACTTTTTGATTTCCGTTCGAGGACAAAACTTCTTAGTCACCAAACCCTTAAATTGCTCCCAAGTAAGCTTGAAAGCATTCTCCATTCCAATCGGTTGAGCGTATGAATTCCACCATGACAACGCTCCATCGAGTAATGTGCTCGTAGCAAATTTGACCTTACTATCATCCGGACAGTTACATAGCAAAAACACCGATTCCAATTTTTCAAACCATCGAACCATTGCTGTAGCTCCTTCAGTCCCTCTAAACTTAGTGGGTTCACCACTCTTGAAATCCTTGTACGAACATTTCTTAACTCCGGATCCCCCGGCATTTCCAGTAGCAGCAGTTAGCCTAGCGGCTTCAGCAGCAGCAGCGGCCTCAGCAGCAGCAGCAGCCACTGTTTCCCTTTCGACTCTTAGTGCATTAGCAATGCTATCATTCACCAACTTTTGAATTGCTGCTTGGGTCATTTCCTGTGTTGCTTTCTTCGGTGCCATAATTCTTCAAAATCACAAGATGAAACAATCATGAGAACTCGTAAGTAGAAACAACCATCATACAAATATATCCACAACCACAACATGCATAAAGTAAATGGAATCACAACGGAACAATAATGAAATATCACAATATAATCACAACACACGTGGATAATATACATGAAAATTTCGGCCTACATGGACCGATATCATAGATAATAATAACCATTCCTACATAGTAGAGTCAATACTTGATAATTTGTTTGTACAACAACCAAAATACTACAAGTTCTTTAAACTACGTCACACACCCCGTGACTAGGATAATAATGGTCAAAACTATACATGACAAAAGTCTACATAAGGCACCTCATGGTGCTCCGCCGGCCCTATCCTGAAGATCGCGAATCTGAGTGGTCAAACTATCAATCAAACTCCTCAACTCATCAATCTGACCCTGCATAGTAACAATAGTCTCACGAGCTAAAGATAACTCCTGTGACTGACTCTGTAACTCATCACGTGCCATATCGGCTCTGTCAAACAACTCGGGCATCTCCTGCCTCAACTCCGTGATATGCTCTCTATCCTCTATCTGTCTATGCTGAATACTCTGATGAGATAGATCAATCGAAACCCTGCCTAACACTAAACCCTCGACCTCCTCAGCAATGGGCTCAATCCTATCTACAGACAGTTCCTCCAACTGTCACGTCAAACTATCAATCTGGATCTGCTGAGCATCAATACGGGCTCCTAATGCCTCGGTAGAAGGCTGTCGTGCAGCTGCGGCCCTAGAACTCTCTCCTAACTCGAACCTGGCAGGTGGCTCGGGCTCAGTGGATGGTGGTGTAGGGATATCAAAACGAGCACGCTTTTTGGGCGGCAAGTCTGTCGTAGGTAAAGGATCCCTAAGAAAATATGATGAAGATGGTGATGATGGTGCTGGCAGTGGTGATGGTGGGTGCATCTGGTAAGGAGCAGGGCTAATGTGAGGAGTGGGTGCGACTTCGCCCTCCTCGAAGGGTTCAGTCTCAGTGTCGGTCATGATAGGTGGAAAGGCTAGAGTAGAGCCAATGGAAGATACGATCTCAGTGGAGTGTGATGAAACATCATCCATGATGGGGTTAGCTGGAACATCATCCGAGCTAGAGTCCGATGATATGGCAATAGGATGTGAATCTGAAGACATGTCTGTGACAACCGATGTGAAATAAAAGTAAATAATCTCGAATAAAGTGTAAGTGAATCCGCATAAAAATGAATATGTACTATGATGAAATGATGAGATGCTATGATAATGTAGCTATAGTCTAGGGTCAATGATGCAACCTAGTTCTCTATAACTGTAGCTCTGGTACCAATCTGTCACACCCCCAATTTACCTGTTTTGCAGCGGAATGGAATTCCTGGGGGATTGACTGTCATAGCACCACATCACAGTTATATTGAACGACCTAAAGTGTCGTTTTAAAAACACATCGCTTGATATTTAACAAAAGCATTCAGAGTACAACATCGGTCCCAAAAGGTTTACAAAGTTTGCGGAAACATAAATATAATACAAGTCCAAACGATGGTTTTGAAATAAAGTGCCATAATGTACAATAATGTAAGTCGACGCCGCGACTCAAAAGATAGGTCCCTAAACCATGTCATGATGATAATGCCTCAGTTACCTGAAAATACATTGCTAAAAACGGTCAACAATAATGTTGGTGAGAAATCATAGGTTTATGTAAATGTTTTATACGACTACACAAGTATAGATCATGCATGACTATCAAGTCACGTAAAAATGTTACAATTGCTATAAGCCCATGACCCCGAAACTAGACTGTTCATAATGTATGCCCCTGCAGAGTGTTTGCCAGACAACTCCGTAATGTTATCAAATGAAATGCATCCGTATGACAAGTTGGGATTCACCAACTCGGATGGAGGCGTCACCCTCGATAGATCTATCCACTCATCCTCGCTTCAAAGATTAACGGTTCATGTTCAAGTAATGGGGACTTTCAATTGGCAATGTGGTAACTTAAGCAATGTAATTGAATTTAATGTACTTGGTATCGTAATAAAAATGTTGTGCAATGTATTCTCCCCCGTAGGTTTGAAAATAATTAAAAGTGTACGACGGGGCTATGAAAACTCACTTGGATAACTGGAATAATGGCAAAAGTGAGTACACCGAGGTATAATGTAATGCGTTAACCGGGACCTATTACGAATGATATGATATGTCATGAGTTGCAATGTAATGTTATGCATGCATGCACTACGTATGTTATTTATACCATTTGCGGGTTTTGAAAATATAACTTATCGTCGAAAAATACTCTTTTGACGTCTTGACCCTTCAAAAATCACTTTACAAGTTTTTACGTCAAAATGTCATCCTACAATGGTTTTATAATGATTTATGGTGAAATTTTCACTTTTCGTCGCAAAACAATGTCGTCGGAATTTTCTTGAAATTAACAAAAATGGCCTTGGAAAACTAGTCGTAAAATGGTGTACGTCGATCGTTAGAGAACGAACTCGACGGTTTTGGAAAGTTTGTATCGATATCTAGAAGTTTCAGTTCAGGAGTTTTCGTCCAAAAGGTCTCGAACATAAAGATAATAAGGGTTAAAGATAGTGATTTTGGTTAATTGTTGTGCAGAAAATGAGTTTCGGCCAAGTTTGAACATCCGTAAATAATATACTACAACTCCGCTATACAAACGGCTTGTCGTTTTGAAAAATATGGCCGGTGAACTTGATTTTATTAGAAGACAATTCGTTCCAAAAAGTTTCACAACCTTGTTAAAAACAGCCGCAAACATGGTCGTTACAGCTAATGTAACACTTGTAACGTAAAAATAGTATAGTTTTTCAGAAAATAATAGTTACGGCAACTTTATGAAAACGTGCATATCTTTGTCGTTTCAAATCTGTTTTCTACGTATAATATGTCCTTAGCTTCGTATCGAAGTAAACTAATATATTTTTGAGAAGTCGAAATAATTTGTGAAGCTTAAGGCTCGTTTTTGACCCGAACAAACTAAAAACAGCAAGCTGAATTTTCTGAAAAATATACGTTTCGTCGTCAAACTTTAAAAATCCATAACTTCTTCGTTATAAGTCCGTTTTATTCCGTTCAAAAGGCCACGGATTCGTTTTAAAGTATATTTTCTAAATATCAAGGCCAAAGTTTCGTACCAACTGTCGGTTTTTCCAGAAAATCGAAATAAGGACAGAACATAAATTATAGTTATCGAAAATAGTTTTTCTCGGACAAAACCTATTCTAATCCCTTCAAATCAACTCCAAAGCTAATCTAATCCTACCATACACCTTCTTAGGGTGTCATGGGTTCCTAATCACCATCAAGACCAAGAATACCATGGGGATAATTATAGGATGACTAAATATATATATATATACTCTAAAATCATGTTAAAAATGGTATAAATCACATATCATGCATACTAGCTCCAAAAATGAAAAGATACATATGAAAATGAAAAGGAAACATGAAAATGAAAGAAACTTGCTTACAAGTGAAAATGATGAGGTGTAAGTAACAAGGATTAGCCTAAATACTCTTGGTTTTTATTTCAAAACCTATAAAGAGTATACACTAGATTGTTTATACACTTGATCTTGAGAAAATTTTTGATCCCTTGTTTCTTGATGTATGGCCGGTTTTGAGAAGCCCCAAAGAAGAGAGAAAACTTTTATTTTTACACTTTGAGAAATGAGAAATGAATGAGAGAAATAATAGAGGTGCAAGACTTTTATGTTGAGTGAAATAATTTACAATCTCAAACCATACTCAATTTAATGCACTCCTTCCCCCTTGGTCGGCCAAGGGGGGGGAATGTAGATATTTTTTTTTTTTTTTTTTTTTTTTTTTTTTTTTTTTTTTTTTTTTTTTTTTTTTAAATGAAAGTATATGTATATGTGTAGTAATTTATAAAAGGTGCAAGAAATATGTAAGTAAATAAACATTTGTAAGGTAAATGGTGGATTTTGGTACAAGTAAGTTTTTGATAGGTCAAAATAGATTGTAATGAGATAATAAAAATTGTAAAAATACATTCCTTGTGAAAATTGAGTGATAAAAATAATTATCGTATAATTTTTAAGAAAAACGACGTAATAATATAATTTTAACGATTTATGTACCAAATAAATTTGAAACACTAGGAAAAGTAAAAATATAGTTTTTATAAACTAAATGTAAGTTTAAAAATACATCGGGATCATTTTTGAAAGTAACGGATTAAATGTTAAAATAATAACTCACGCGATAACGATTATTAAATATAAAAATTACGCGTTAAATGTGAAATGAAATGTCGTGAATGAATTATCGTGATGCAAACGATGTCAATGAAATGTAGACTAATTTTAGTCCATATGAAATGTACGTGATGTTATGATCATGAATTCGCCGCTAAACCTTTAAGGTTACGCGAATTTGAAACAAGTAAACCAAGTTTACGATAAATGTTGAAATTGTAAGGCATGCATTGTGTCGAGAAATGACCTGAAAGTACGGGTTATCACACAATTTATGTACGATGATGTATGGATCGAAGAAGCAATACAAGCTGTTAATTTCTATAACGATTAACAGATTGTGCCCGCGTAATTTATAGACTTTTTTTACTTTTCTATTTATATTTACAAAAACCGTTCTTCAGCTATTACCCAGTTTATACTTTTTCTCCCTCGACAATTACTAACTATCCCTCATATGTTTCATATTTAAAAGTTGGACACTGAATGTTCAGCTAAATAGTTGACAGTTGAATTTGATCTCATTAATTAGTTTTTGTTTTTGAGTGGTTTCTTTTGGAATTATTAGTGAGTTTGGTAAGTTTAATCACTCACAAACCGTAAGGTATAACCAGCTGATGGAGCAACTGATTGTACACGGCTAACAGCATACGGTACAAGCCTAGAATGCGGTAAAGTACCACTAATTTGTGTTGACTTGGTAAGACAAAGTGAGGGCTGATTTAGTGGAAACTTCCATCCACTATCTCCTTAATGTACGATGCATGACCAGGACCACATCTGATCAATGTGACCATGTTTAACCTTGCCAAGTAGTGTATATAATGTTGGAATTTTATACTCATAACAATTATACATAAAACAAATAACATCATCAAAGCATGCAGCGGAAGACAATAGGAATAATATATGTAAATAATTAACCAAACAAGAAAGTGCATACCTTTTAGCAATTCAAGTAAACAAACGATGATGTGATCAAGTAACAAAACCCAAAACCCTAACAAAGGTTTTCACAAAATCGTCCCACCCAAAAAATCAACCACCAAGGAATACAAGCTCAAGCGTGCTTGTTCTTCGTTCTTGTACACACGTACTAATAGCGATTTGATGTGGAAAAGCTAGTTCCTTGAATCACAAATAAACCAAACACTTGTATCTTTGAGTTAGACAAAATCAAAAAACCCTTGGGGTTGGGTGTTTCGACCGGCCACACAAAGAGAAGAGGAGAAGGAGAGAAATTAGGTTATTGGTGATCCAAGATTAAGTTATGAATGAATACAAGGGTTTGTATTTATAGTTAACTTAACTTGGTGACCAAGTTTGTGTGGGTTAGGGTTTGTAAACCCCAAACCGATCGGCCAAGGTTCCCAAGAGGGATTCTAGAACCTTCCCGACTTCTAATTTCATTCTTAGTCCTTGTAGTTAATATTTAACGACCGTTAACCAAACCTCGTTAATTATTTAACTATCGTTATGTTTATTTCGTGACTAATAATTAATAATAATAACGTTTTATTTATATTAATTATGTACATCAATTCTCATACGTAATGTGTGCAATCTCGAAGTCTCGAGTTCGAATCCGGGCATACTATTATTTAAATATCCATAAAACCTTTCAGCTCCCACTTGGATATTACTAAATATAGTAATGACATTGGTTAGTCTAGCTTTCACACGCCAACGCCCCCAGATCGAATCGAGTATGGTCTCCTGGAAAAAACCATTTAATGATTCATCATTTTTACTTATCCTTTTGTTACTAATACTACATTAACTATGAATATGGATCAAGTCATTTCATAAGTTAACATTCTGTTTCTCGTTGTATATGATTGAACAAGATTACCAAATCATCTGAACGTATTCCAGATAGATCTTGGGTATGGCCATACAAACATCTTGTCAACCCTACGATGGGCCCAAATATAGTACTATGCTTTGAAACAAATTCAAATGAACAAATTCTCTTGACTACAAACATAACTCATGAATTTTGCAACACTTCCGAAAATAGCTCTTATAACTACCAGTTACGGATAGCGTTAGACTATCTTACACAAATGCACTACATTCATATCAGTTATCTGGTATCTCAAGTCTGAGGATAAACACTTCATGATATACTTAATGACAAAGACCAATAAAGTATCATCATGTAAAGTTGGGATGAGTCCTATATTCAATTCATTGAATATCATGTGAATCTGGTATGTCCCACGCATCAATATACTTTAAAAGTATATTCTACCAAAACTCAGATTTGTCTTAATTCAATGACATTCCCACATCATTTATTGACAACGGACTATTTAGAATAACATAAGTTATTCACGGATTAAACATGCAAATATAGGATATAATATTAAGAAAATGAAAAATAAACATAAACCACTATTTTATTTCATTAAAGTAATATTTGTTCATAACATCCTTTATCCAAATACTAATCACAGATCTGCATGAAACTACTAGCTAAACGAAGTCCTATCCCATCAGCATGGTCAGTAAGTTTATCTTTTGGCAAAGGCTTCGTAAAGGGATCAGCTAGATTATCATCTGTATGAACTTTGAGTAGATTGATTTCACCTATGTCGACTTGTTCTCGAACATAGTGATATCGGCGAGGAAAATGTCTGGCGCCCTTCATGACTCCAGGCTCATTGGCAAATGTTATTGCAGCAGAGTTGTCACAATACACATTTAAAGGTAATTCGATTGAGGGCATTACTCCGAGTCCTGAAATGAATTTCCTAATCCAAACAGCTTCCATATCAGCTTCTGAAGCAGCTATGTACTCAGCTTCTGTAATAGACATCGCAACCGTTGTTTGCTTCTTGCTCTTCCAGTCAACTGCTCCTCCATTAATGACAAAGACATAACCCGTCTGAGACTTTGTATCATCTTTATCAGTTTGGAATGACGCATCGCAAAAACCTGTAACATCAAGTTCTGCATCTGGATTTCCTCCATACACTAGAAACATATCTTTAGTAGCCCTTAGATACTTAAGAATGTTCTTAACAGCTTGCCAGTGTTTCACACCTGGGTTCTGTTGATACCGACTGGTAATGTTCTGTGCAAACGCCACATCAGGCCTTGTACATCTTACAGCATACATGATAGATCCTACAGCCGAAGCATAAGGAACTTTCCTCATGTATTCCACCTCAGCAGGTGTTGACGCGCATAGTTTATTACTTAAGCCATGTTCAACTTGCATCGGCAAATATCCCTTCTTGGAATTTTGCATACTAAATCTCTTCAGTATTTTATAAATCTAAGCACTTTGGCTTAGTCCAATTAACCGCCTTGATCTATCTCGGTAGATCTTGATTCCCAGAATAAATGCTGCTTCCCCTAAGTCCTTCATAGAAAAGCACTCTCCAAGATAAGACTTTACATCTTGCATACTTGGAATGTCTTTTCCCATGATCAATATGTCATCGACATATAAGACAAGGAAAATAACATTACTCCCACTAGCTTTGTGATACACACATGGCTGATCAAGATTTTGAGTGAAACCAAATTTCTTGATTTCTTCATCAAACTTCTTGTTCCATTGCCTTGATGCTTGCTTCAACCCATAAATGGATCTTTGAAGTTTGCATACACGCTTCGGAAACTTTGGATTCACAAACCCTTCAGGCTGCGCCATATAGATGTCCTCATCTAGACGACCGTTTAAGAAAGCAGTTTTTACATCCATTTGCCATATCTCATAGTCATAGTACGCAGCTATGGCTATAAGAATCCTAATAGCTCTAATGTCTGCTACAGGAGAAAATGTCTCCTCGTAGTCTACCCCATAGGTTTGAGTATAACCTTGAGCTACAAGACGAGCTTTATAGGTGTGTGCATTGCCATCCATGTCAGTCTTTATCTTAAAGAGCCACTTACTTCCAACTACCTTAGCATTTGGAGGTAAGTCAACCTCTATCCAGACTTCGTTATCTTTCATGGATTGCATTTCCCCATTCATTGCAACTCGCCATTTTTTCTTTTCAGGACTCATCATGGCAGCTTTATAGTTAGCAGGTTCACCAAGATCCCCTAACAAATTTTCCTCAGCTTCTACATTGAGACATAGACGCTCAGGTGCACGCGTAGCCCTTGCGGATCTACGAATGGGAACCACTTCAATCTCAGGTGGAACGCCCAGACTTTCAGGTTCTACTTGAGGTTGGCTAGTGTTTTCAGAAGGTGTTGTATCTTCTTGATCATCTTCCAGATCATAAACTCTCCCACTGAATTCATGAGATATGAGATCCTTTTCAAGAAAGTCTCCATACCTAGCAACAATTACTTTGTTTTCAGGTGGAAAGTAAAAGTAGTAACCCATTGTTTCCTTTGGGTATCCTACGAAGACACACTTAACAGATCTTTGTTGTAGCTTATCAGCAGAGTCACGTTTAACAAACGCCTCACAACCCCAGACCTTTAAGTAAGACAAGTTGGGAGGTTTCCCATACCACACTTCATAAGGAGTCTTATCAACCTTCTTAGTTGGAACCATATTCAATATGCGAATAGCAGTTTCTAAAGCATAATCCCAAAAGGATAAGGGAAGAGTTGTAAGATTAAACATCGATCGCACCATGTCTAGCAATGTACGATTCCTTCTCTCAGATACACCATTTTGTTGTGGAGTATATGGAGATGTGAGTTGCTGAACAATACCACACTCAGCTAGATAATCTTTAAACTCTTGGCTTAAATATTCACCACCTCTATCAGATCGAAGAGCTTTAATCTTCTTTCCTAGTTGCAGTTCTACTTCACGCTTAAAAACCTTAAATGTTTCAAAGACTTCATGTTTATGTTTAAGTAAATAAACATAACCATAACGACTGAAATCATCAGTAAAGGTTAAGAAGTAGCTAGCACCCTTTCTTGACACATGTCTTAGTGGTCCACATACGTCAGTATGTATCACACCAAGAAGATCAGAAGCCCTTTCTAAACTATTTGTAAAAGGTTTCTTGGTCATCTTCCCAGATATGCAAGATTCGCATTTATCAAATGATTCATCATTGATGTCTTGCAAAAGCCCATCGTGTTGCAGCTGTTGCATGCGTTTCTTGCCTATATGAGCAAGTCTACAATGCCAAAGAAATGAAGAATCCAAATCACCTTTGATTCTTTTATTATTGATGCTAAAGACATAATTATTTTTATCAATTACATTATCATGCAAATCAATTTCAAACACACCATTTACTGGAATTACATTAAAGTAAAAAACATCATTTAAAGAAACAGAAATTCCATAATCAGTAAATGTATGAACGAAAACAATATCTTTTAACAAGGAAACAGAAACGACACCCCTAACAATGGAAGGTGCGTAATGAAAATCGTTTAATGACAGTACTAAACCCGAAGGTAAAACTAAATCAAACGTGCCTATAGCTTCAACGACTGCATGTGCTCCATTACCCATGTGCAGGTATTGCTGTCCATAGGCAAGCTTCCTTGCTCCTCTAAGTCCCTGCAGTGTATTACATATGTGAATACCACATCCAGTATCATATACCCAGGAATTTATTTTATGAGGAAAAGCAAATAATTCTATCATCAAAAGAGTACCTGAAGTACTGGCCACAGTGCCAGTATTTTTATACCTCTTATTGCGCAACTCATCAAGGTACAACGGACAATTCCTCTTCCAGTGTCCAACCTCGGTACAGTGATGACAAGCCTGATCCCTCTTTGGATTTTCACGCTTTTTGGGAGGGTACTTCTTGGGTTCTTGCTGATAAGTCATAACTTGTTTTCCCTTATCAGCTTTACCCTTACCTTTCCCTTTCTTGTTCGCTAGCGGCTTATTAGGCTTAGAAATTCTACCCTTCTGGATGGTCAAAACCGCAGGTGTAGAGGCCTTCTTGGGCAAACCTTTTTCGTAATCAATGAGCATTGCATGTACCTCACTGACTGTCTTCCCCGTGCAATGCATATTATAATTGCGCACGAAACCATCAAATTCCTTGTTAAGGGATCTGTTGAGCAGGCCAATTTGTATGTCATTAGGGTAGACATAGTTCAAACGCCCCAACTGGTCCATGTAACTCATCATTTTCAGGCAGTGGGCGCTTACAGGTTTCCCTTCTCCTTGCTTGCAACTATGAAGAGCATCAATCAAGTCATACAGCTCTACAGTCACAGGCTTTTCAAACAACCTTTGCAATTCTTCCAGCATGAGATTAGGGAAGTAATTCTCAAATTGCTTTTGCAAGCTTGAGTTCATACTCCCGAGCATAATGCATGCGACCTCATTATACTTGTCATACTCAGATTGCCATGCAGCTCGTGCTTCAGCAGTAGCATCAGCTTTGTCAATTTGGAAATTTGGATTTTCGTTTGTCGGGCTTTTGAAGTTTGTTGCCTGAATTTGATTGTCGCTGGTGAAGATCTTTTGAGCCGATTGGTTTGTTCGGTTGGCCGTTTTGAATTTGCCGGCTAACATTTGACTGTTCGTTGTTTGAAGTTATCGGCATTTGCTTTGGATCGATATTGTTTCGGATTGCTTTTGAGAGTCGATCGTTTTGATTTGAATTAGGCTAGTATTTCTAGCCTTTGGAACTTTAAATTTGATTTGAAGCAGGTGGAGTTTAACTAAAGACCTCTGATGTTGTCGGCCATTAAGATTTGGATTATGTTGCGGATCTTGATGCTAGAAGATCCTTGACAGGTTATGTCTTCACCATTGGAAATTCGGTTGTAAGTTGGAAAGCTACCATTACAACCATTAGTTTCTTTGAGCAAGTTTGGTCACTGTTTGAATTTGCTCAATATCGATAATTGGAGATATGGTGTTACTTAGGAGTTGAAGTCAAGGTGGAGATTGTTAGTTGGTTTGACTTTGACCTCCTAAGGGCAGTTTGGTAATATTAGTAGTAAGGCCATTTTGGTCATTTTTGGTAGTATCTTAAGAAGTAAGAATTAGTATGTAAGTTGTTTTTTGTATGTCGGTTATTTACTATATAACCAAAACCAGAACACATAACTTGTAACTTTTGTATCTTCATAATAGAAATACCAGCTTTTGCTCCAAAACCTTTGATGTTCTGATGTTTGCACCTGTATATCCTTTTGCTTTTGTTTTCTGCTGATGCTACTGTTATTTTGACTCTGATTATCCCTACCTCATCCTAACATGAACTGTATCAATCCTGGAGTGCCTTGGCTCGTAGACTCCAGCAACTTTACTGGGTGCCGAACGTACTTAAAAGGATAGGGAATCCGATCCCGTACAGTTTCGTATAATCATTGTTTCAGTTTTGTATTGTTGTTGTTCAGGTACAAGGTACACCAGGGAGATGATTTTGTTGTTGTTTCGACACCAAGCTTAACAATGCTCCAGACCGAGTATGTTCTTTTCATTGTTGTCATCTAGAAAGTAAACGGTGTTCATACGGGTATGGATTCATGTTTACTGCTATTGTTTTATGATTGTATTGCATGAGAAGTGGTATATTTGGTTCATTTACATATTTTAACAACAGTTTCATGTTGTTGTCTTTATTTGTTTCGCCGGCCGATGTAGTTTGATTACATGCTGAGAGTAGATGTGAAGCATTGACCAGGATAACGTTTTTTTTTTGTATGACAATTCTTAAAAAAGTCACGGCCATCTTCTTTATATGGTTTCCTGTTTCTGACATGACATTTTGCACAAAAATAATTATGCTTGAATCGGATCTGATATATGTCCGAGACGATTACACATGCAAGCGTAGAATATTAACAGTATGTTAGTTCATCAATCCTTATTTAGTTATTATTATTATTTTTTTCTTCTTTCTAATCTATAGATTTTCTTACGTTCATATTAGTATCACACAATCTAAAATGAGAGTAGAGTGTACAAAATATAACTTTTTAAAACTTCAAATAGGAAATTTGGTTCAGTATGCATTTCATCACAAAACATGACATGGAAACAGAGTTATTAGTGTGTTTACACTCGAATAATCTTGTTCTCATCACGAAAATGAGCCTTGAGATGGGACAGTGATAGTCTGACGGAATTTGAAAGATTCTATTGCGGGGAGTACATGTTTAAACACTATGCTACAAATAAATGATATGATGAAACACATTCTTCTTTGTATTTGAAGAATAAAACATGTTATAATGAAACTACAAAAAACCAATTCCTAGTTCAGTTCTATACTTATGTTATCTGATGATCATTAAGATAGCTCTACAACACTCAATTAGTATTTCAAGATACATTTGTTATATATCTTAGTGTAATGCTGCATATCTATGAATCCATGATAATAAAAGGAACCACCCAAATAAATTTGTTAAATTAATATGATATCATAATCGAATTCAGTTTCTTAATAACATGCACGTTTGGTACAAATAAAAAACTATTACTATGCAATATCAAAAGTCCACTTCCCCAATGATATGGGCTTAAACTGAATGCGCTAGTTTGGGCCTAAGTTCGATGCTTTCTATAACAAGCCCACTAATATTATTCCCATGGGGAGTCCATAAGTTAAGATTAATATAGATAGTTGCTGTAGTAGAACTCGGGGTTTGTAACTCCAAAACTTTAACTTCCATCCAACCATCGCTCCTCTGTCGTGGAAGGACATTTAGTTTGGGTTTATTCAATGGTTGGTTGTGAGTGTTTTGATCAAGCTTTTGTCCAATAATTGGGGTGTCTGGAGGGCTTACTAAGTAGGTATACGAATGTGTATATCCATTTCTTAGTACGGGTTGGCCTTCAGTTGATTTGTAGACAAGGTAACATGCATATGTTGTTTCAGGTGATAGTCCATCCGATTTGATTTCCTTCTTAATATCAATTTGGCGGTAGGTTATCACAGCCACTTCTTGAAATCTGCAGTAAACATAGAAAATCAGCTTTACATTTAAACGGAGTGGAATTATTCAATTAAAAGTCTTAAGCTGCTTTGGTGTGGGGGTACAATATCCATTGTTTAGGGCATCTTGAATGGGAGGCAAATAAACGACCTTTTTCTGCAAAATCTTTGCATTTCAGATGGGTTCAATGTTGAGTATAGTTTTTTATTGACCAAGTTGGAGACTTTTTCTACTGGGGATAGCATGACTTGAAAGTCAGAACTTGTGAACTTACTAAAATTCCGAATGTGCAAGAGAAACACACATAAATATACATGTTTTACTATCATTTGATACAACATATTTATTAACTGACATGATTCGGCTATCTCTATTGATAGAAACACGTCTATGATGTCAGTTGCTTTTGCTTATGAGTACCCAGTTTTTGGACTGAACATCAAGACCTAAATTTGTAAGTGGTAGTAGACAGCCTAAGCTGGGTTTTAGTGGATCGCAAACTAGGTTTAAACCTCTTGTTTAGCATTTTTTAGCACAACGTATACGCAAAAGATATAAACTTCTAGAAAACGGGCATGAAAATAGAAAAACAACCTTGATTCAGGTAAAGACTTAAAAGACAGTTTGTAACTTCTTATTACGCCTCGTGCTGATAACGTTAGACATTTCTTCCCATTTTTATCAAGAGAATAACCCTATGAACAATCAATATAGATATACGTAAGTACCAAATGAGAAC
Organism: Chrysanthemum seticuspe; assembly: GCA_019973895.1. Lineage (NCBI taxonomy): Eukaryota > Viridiplantae > Streptophyta > Magnoliopsida > Asterales > Asteraceae > Chrysanthemum > Chrysanthemum seticuspe. The sequence continues at coordinate 44,238,491 of BPTQ01000001.1, forward strand.
CTTTAGGAATGTTTAAATTTATAAAAAGGTTGAGTGACAGTAATGTATAGATCATATCAGATCTACCTTTTGACCTTTGGACTTTTTAAAAAGATTTGAGAAGAGATCCTTCTTCATTGTCCAATGTAGACTATCATTTGACAGTTTCTCATCCTCTAACACTTGCTCATGTTCAACCTATGCAATATAAACATATATCAGACCCGTTTCGACCCAATCCCGAATTATAAAGTAGCTAAAGCTCGAGCTGCGGCAGCCCATGAAGTTAAACCATCTACCATCTTTCACACTTGCCACATGACAACTTTATACTGTACCATTTTATTAATTTTACTAAATTTTAAGTTCTTTTATCAGCTCACTAGATTATAAATACTAAAAATCATCATTTTAGATCATGCTTGATAATGAGTTTCTATAAAATAGTAGTGAAGATACTCTAACTGACTGAAATATACAAAAAAAACACTCTGTATAATTAGTTTTAAACTGATATAATATTATGTTAGTCATAGGTTAAAACATACTACTCCCTCTCTCCCAAATTAAATGTCCATACTTTAATAAAAAGTGGGATCGTTGCAATACCGACCAATAGAATTTCACATTAACCCACTTAGAAGAAATTTGATTGGTTGTTATTAAAAGTGGACATTATTTTGGAACATCTCAAAATAGTAATGTGGGCACTTATTTTGGGACGAAAATAAAACTTGATCTTTATGACATTGAGAAGAAAACAAAAAAACGCGACCCAACCTGCGAATACGAACCGAACCCACGTTTTGAAAAACTACATATATATTCCCAACCCAACTCAACCTGATACTTTGCTAACTTTGATTTAAAATATCTGGTGATATTTTGTAAGAAAGCTTCAAGTCTTGAAACTATAATTAAAATTGACTTAGTTGATAAACCAATATTTTTCAACTTACTTTTTCTAGGGGCTGAAACAAGATGAGGGAGATGAGGTTATCATGCTTGTAAGAGGAAAGCATCGTGATTTCTTTAAAAAACTCTGGAACACCTTGCCCGTGTATACGATCCAAACGTTTGAAAGCAACCATGCTTTTCCCCTCAGGGAGAGTTAGTTCTCCTATATAAACTTTCCCAAAACCGCCACTTCCAATAACTCTGCTATCATCAAAGTTGTTGGTCGCTGATCTGATTTCTTCAAGTTGGATTTCAAGATCGTGAAAATTGTTCAGGAAGGTTGCCATTATTTGTTGATCAACTAAAAGAGAAAGAGAGAGAGAGTTTTATGCGTGTTGTTTGTGGGTGAGATTTGTGATCACATAATTGTGGTCTACAATGGTCAACCGTTTTTTAGTCTACAATGGTCAAAATGTTGGGTTGCGTGTCCTACAAGTTGTTGTTTTTTTTCCCCTCTTTTCTTTCTTATTACTTCAACGCTCCGTTCTCGAGTTCATTTTTAGAAAGAAAGAAAAAGAAATGATAAGACACTGAAATTTTATTGTGTTCTTGAGTTTTTCTTAAACAAAAAGGAAATGACAGGAAAATTCTTATGATGTTCCTATAAGAATTTTCCGCCCAAATATGGCGGATTTGAACGGAAACAATTCTACACTCGCAATATTTAGTATATAATGACCAATATAACTTTCAGTATTTGCTCTATTCGACTCTTATGATAAAATGAACATATTTAAAAGTGCATAAATGTAATTATGTCTCTTTTTCTTTTTTTTCTTCCCAACTTGAGAACACAATATTATATATTTTCCTTTCATTTCAATTCGAGAACATGAAACATAAAATCAACTTTCTTTCTTTTCCTTTTCTTTTCTTTTCTCTTCTTTACACATCATTTCTATCCCCACTTAGAAAAACTCGAGAATGCAGCGTAAGAGCACGTTTGGTAGAGAGAAATTAAGAGAAATGAAATGAATGAGAGAATTGAAATATAGAGAATTGAAAATTGTAGAGAATTTATGATTAACTCCACCGTTTGGTATGATTGATAAATTGACCCAAGAAATGAGAAAAAAACAAATTACAATCTTTGTTCTATATGACGATCAAAACTTTGTTGCACAAATCTCATCATAATTACTTGTTCAATTTACACTTTGATGAACACAAACTTGTAACTTTTTACTTTACCAGTAGGCCACAAATATTTAGAGATAAGATCTTGAATCTTTAACAAATTAATATTATTAGTTTCCAGTTGCATCATCATCCTATTCGCCTCTTTTCCGAACATAATTGAATCCAATAATATACAATTTCAATTTGGATAAACAAAGCAAGCACAAAAAAATGAACCTTCAAAATTTGCATGTGGGTTTTGGACATAAACGAATCGAATTAGATGCCAATAGATGCTTAAACTTAAATCACACGACTAGAAATCCAAATAAAATCAATGCTTCATATATTAATTGGAGGGGCAATTTCATATTTCCCCTCCTTTTAGTTGGAAATTTCATATATACAC
>BPTQ01000001.1:44244497-44342943 GCA_019973895.1 Chrysanthemum seticuspe
TAACGAGAGAACTTTTGATCTTGAAATTGTGTTTGAAGATCATAAAGACAATTTAGAAGTAGAAGGCATCTTGTTTCAGCCCATAGAAAAAGTAAGTTGACAAATATTGGTTTATCAACTAAGTCATTTTTTATTATGGTTTCAAGACTTGAACCTTTCTTACAAAATATCCCCGGAATATTTTAAATCAAAGGTAGCAAAGTATCAGGTTGAGTTGGGTTGGGAATATATATGTCGTTTTTCAAAACGTGGGTTCGGTTCGTGTTCGCAGGTTGGGTCGATCCGCTTTTTTTGGTTTTCTTCTTTTGTCCCAAAATAAGTGTCAGTTTAAAACATAATATTATATCAGTTTAAAACTAATTATACATATTTTTTTTTTTTTTTTTTTTTTTTTTTATATATATATATTTCAGTCGGTTAGAGTATCTTCACTACTATTTTATCAGAAAATCAAAAAGGATTAATCATTTATGACATTTACAAAGAGGTGGTAGATGAGTTATAGTACTTATAATCTAATGAGCTGATAAAAGAACTTAAAATTTAGTAAAATCAATAAACTGGTACAGTATAAAGTTGTCATGTGGCAAGTGTGAAAGATGGTAGATGAGTTAACTTAATGGGCTGCCGCAGCTCGAGCTTTAGCTACTTTATAATTTGGTATTGTGTCGAAACGGGTCTGATATATGTTTATATTGCATAGGTTGAACATGAGCACGTGTTAGAGGATGAGAAACTGTCAGATGATAGTCTCCAGTGGACAATGAAGAGGGGTGTCTTCTCATATCTTTTAAAAAGGTTCAATGGTCATAAGGTACATCTAATATGAACTATACATATCTGTCATTTGAAACCTTAAACACAAGTATTCCTAAATTTGGTTCTCATTTGGTACTTACGCATGTATCTACATTGATTGATTGATAGGGGTATGCTGTTGATAATAATGAGAAGAAATATTTGATGTTCTCAGCAAGAGGAGTAATAAGAAGTGACAATAAAAGCTTATGTGGCATGAAAAACAATTAATGGTTGCTTAGGTGGACATATAATGCTCGGCGGCAACGAGTATTTCCGGTGAGACAGTTGCAGAGACAGCTGTAAAAAATACCAAAAATACTATACAAATAAAAAACATAGATCTAAAAAAAAAAAAAAAACTTGATAAATATACATAAATCTGTTAAAACATTCAAAACATACCTCAAAACTTCCCTTTTGGTGGTCGTGAATCTATGGTGGTGGGGACTTCGGTGGAGGTGTGGGTTTCGATGGAGGGGTGGTTTGGCTGTTGTGGTCGTAGGGTTGATGGTAGATGGTGGTGACTCTCGGTGGTGGTGGTGCTTGTATGGTTGTGGAAGAGATGAGAGCGTTTGTATGTGTGTTTTTGTTAGTTTTGTGTTTGTGTGTGTTTCACAAGTTTCATAAATTTGTAGTTGTATTGCCAATTATATGTATGAACTTGCCAAAGATAGAATAAGTTTTTTAAGATTCACTTTTTCAAGAAAAGTTTGTAAATTCATTATATTGTAGTATAGATGGATAGGTTAAATGTTAGGTCACTAGTTTTATAACACAAGCATCAAGAGAAGAGATAGAGAAGAAGAGGTCGGTTGAACCCTTATCCAAACACACGAAATATAGAGAGAAAGGTTAAAGGAAAGAGTGAAATAGAAAAGAGAACAACCAACCCTCAAATGAGGGTTTACAAGAGTATTTATAGGAGGGAAGCTAGGGCAACACTCCTAGTTCCCATCCTTTCTTATATGGGCTTGGGCCTAAGCTTATGGGCCTTCTTCATAAGCTTAAGGCTAATAACAAACATAAAGGCCATGATAAAGCTACCTATTACATATGAAATATAAATACTTGAAATACTGTTTAGGAGTGATTCCAACAATCTCCCCCTCAAGTATATATGAATGTAAACGGTGAAGGCGTTGATGTAATAGTAGCTCTGACGTCTTCTGACATTCTTCTTTCTTGTGAGAGGAATTGTCTTGATTCGAACAATCTCCCCAGTGTAGAGAGATAGTTATCTTTGAACAGTTATGCTTCGACGTCATCATTAACTTTGTTCTTTGATCATTGTTCTTTGTGGTGAAAGTGATAGTATGTTGTTATCTGCATCAGTCTGCCTCAGGTCTGCTTCGCTGCTCCAGTGTCTCCACGTCATTCTTCAACATGCTCACACGCTCTTTGACGTTGGAAATCAATACTGATGAATTTCTTTAAGTCTTTGACTTTGTAGATTCTTTGATTGATGAAGAATCATTCTGACTGTTGTGTTGCATTCGAATAGAACTTCCATTAGTGATGATGTTGGCGTGAGCACGAGAAGAATCAGCACGATCATTCCGCTCCGGAGCTTCCATAAGAAGAAAACATTTCAAACGGTTAGTAATAAGCGGTTTTCGGCACTTACAAGCTTGAACTTCGAGAGTGTTAGCAGCATAGTGTGAAAACACAACTCTAATTCTTACAAAGGCCGTTCCTGAACTGGAGTCCCACAAGTGAGATAACGCGATGTACCGAAGTACATCTACAGTTCAGATGAGTCGCTGAGGTACACCGTAGCATCACCTCACGACTGTAGACCGTTTGAGACATACTCCGCGTAATCCACGGGGAGTTACCGAAGTGACCTGCTGTCAGGGCTGTTTGATGTTGACCCTGGCAGGAGTTTCCATTCAATCACTGAGGATCACAGATGTGAACCTCTCATAAATTTTCTTGACAGATTGCTAAGATCTGTGAAGGACTCGATATGAACCACTGATAATCTTATTTGTTGATCATCAAGTGATTGAATGTCAAGTGTTCCTAAGAGATCTTTTGATGAATCTCGTGGCTCTAGACTCAATAGTGCGTTTTGGTTTTCCTGAGCGGAGACTAGGGAGAGGGTCTCCTTCTTCAATACCAGCGATCTCTAAGAGAAAGCCAATAGTTTATGTAGGGTTCCCTGTGAGAATGAAACAAGCTTCTGTTGAGAGAAACTTGAGTGGCTAAGAAGGTTTAGTGAATGCGTCACTGGGTCCATGACGACTTTTAATCTTCAATACCGGTGTCACTAAGTGACAACCAGTAGCATATGAATTGAACCCGGTGTCTGCCCTAAGTTGAATAATCTGGAGGGCTATTTCTTTTCACCCTTTACTTTACATTTCTTTTTGATTCTTCAACTCCTTCTTTCTCCGATTCTCATTTTCTCCTTTTTACAATCATTCCTAAGGACTTCTAACACTAACTAATGGTAGTGTCCTTGGGTAGATCCCTCCGGATCTGGCGGATCATAGGACGGTTATTCCTAACCTTAGTCACCTTATAACTCCATGACTAACCTATGTTGCCATTAAAACCACAGTTTGTGAAAAATCTCTCAAGTGGTTTGTGAATGAAAAACATGTTTGAACCACTGTGAGAGATAAGGTTTTGCATAAATACTCCCCCTCCACATGTGCTTAAGAGTATTAATGGTTTAAATGCACAGTGAGGAAAGAGCGCGCACTTTTTGAATTGATCCACTAAAGATAGACAATCCCCCGCGAGACACGGTTACGTTGCATAGTTAAAGAGTTACATTGTCAGCTTTTAGGTGACAACTATCTCTAATAACTACCTTGAAGGTGTAGACAAACCTCGAAAGGTTGTCATACCCGTCAGAGTTCATGTCTACCAAGAGTATCTCGAATGGTACTTTCTACTTGGACAAGTCCTTTGCGAGACACGTTTACATTACTAGCGAACTAGCTTGAAATTATTACCCGTCCATGTTAGGAATTAGAAATTCCAGGTATTAAAGAGTCGGTCACCTCAAGTATATGTAATCGTTAGAAAGCTCGTAGTCGTAGTTATTCTAAGTTAAGTAGTATTTAGTTAAGTAACACCGTGGAGGACGGACGGGTCTTTACCCACTGTATGCCTGATCCACAGCCCGATGTGTGACGATTTATGTAAGACTATAAATACTCTCTACCTCCCAAGGTAGAGAGTTGGAGCTCATAATAATATCTTTCACTTTCTCTCACTAAGTTCCCTAAACCTCTAACTTTCTCTCTCTAGAATTCCATCTATATGCTACTTTGTGTTATGGTTTGATGTGTATGTGAAAAGTTATATCCAACAATTGGTATCAAGAGCCATGGTTAGATCATATCTTGCACATCTTTGGATTTCTAGTGGTTTTTAGGTGGTTTTTGAGTTTGAAAAAGTTTAGTGGTTTTTGCATCATTTGGTTGATTTCTTGTGTTAAAGTTTGAATTTTGCTAGTACTTTTATGTTTAGAATCATCACAAGTGTTTAGGTTTTCATTTGGTAAGCTTGAATCATCTTGGTTGGGTTGTTTTTGGATTGAAAAGTGACGTTTATATGGTTTTTCTTGCTAGCGACTTAGCTCACGGATTATTTTCTTCGTAGCGACTTGCTTCACAATTTTGTAGCGAGTTACAGTTTTGGAGCTAGCGACTTAGACCTAGCGATTAACAGTACAAGTAGTGGACTCTCCACTACGGGTAGCGACTTGGTCTGTAGCGAGTTGCTCTTTAGCGACTTGAATTTTTAGCGACTTGAGTAGCGAATTGCTGCCAAAATTTTGCTAGTGACTTGAGGCTTAGCGAGTTACTACTTAGCGACTTGCATTTGTCTAGCGACTTGGGACTTTAGCGACTTGGGGGTGTAGCGAATTAGGTGTTAGCGACTTGGTTGATTTTTTACGAAGAAGAGGTTTGACCAAAGTTGACTTTTTACGTCAAAACTTCAAACGGCCATAACTTTTGATCCGTAACTCCGTTTTCAGCGAAATACCTGTCAAAACGACCGGAACAGGCTGAATATTGTGAGGTTTCACAACGATGTCGTGAAACGAATTTTTCGAGGCCCAAATCCCCTCCGAAAGGAAGTTATTGAGCTTTTAAGTTTTTAGACCTAAATTTCACCGTAAAAACGTGCATTAACAAAACCACTTCTCAACCAAATAACACTTCAGCTAATCCTTCAAACAATCATCACTCCTAACACATAATCCTCTATCATTGTGTGGGTCCATCAGTTATCTTAACTCGTTCTATTGGTCATTGTATCACGGTTTCGTCTTGATTTTAGTAAAATCCCGCGAAAGAAACTATTTCTCGGTTTAAATTATAGACTTGTAAAATCCCGTGCATACTACCACATCATGTCTTATTCTACTGACCCAGTGATTTCAGAAGTGCTTAAATTGTATGATGTTGTGGACATCAATGATAATGTATGCTACACTGAACAATTAAAGATGATTGAATCAATCAATGAGGATGTGATATCTCCGGGTTCAGACTCTGAAAAGACAGAAATGCACCAGTCAATGCTACAAAATGCAAGGCTAATGGAATGTAACATTGAGCCCTTTCAACTACTTTATCAGCACCTCAAACTACTTTTATCTACAACTATGGATCGAACAAGCAATGCTCTCCTTCGTCAGGATCTTTCCACCTTGACAAGAACTGTGCTACTCAACTTAGAACAACTGAGGTTTCAAATTACTAAAGAGAAGTTCTCAACTGATGAATCTAATGCAGCTCTTCATGTAATCTTCGATCAATTTCAGCCATTTATCCGGGGGGAATATTCCTCAGATTTTGATGATGACATGACTGAAGTGTCTTTCAAGAAACACACTGGAATGGAAATTAGCATGTTCATTGAGACATTCATACAACTCATGGATAATGTGGAGAAGTACATTGAGGAAGTTACACATAAACATGAAAACATGAATGAGTGTCAGGTGCAGTTGGGAGATAGTTGTGATAAGTTGGGTAATGTATCTGTTGAAGAATCGGGTGTTGCTGAATGCAGAATGTCAGAGTCAAAATATAATGAAGAATCGGGTGGCACTGAATACAGAGGCTCAGAGATTGATAAGCTTGACATATCCAGCGGTCCAGTAACTCTTGTTACACATGATGTGGATGCAGATATCAGACCAGAAATTGAGCATGTGTCATGTAATGAGGTACCCTTTACTGGTCAATATAGTGCATCTGCTAAAGTACTTAAACAAACTGATCATGATGCTGAACATGAATTTCATAAATATTCTGTTACTGAGGCTGAGTCTGAGATTAAGTGTTTCAAAACAAAAGATATGGTTGATAATAAGGCTTTTGATGAACTTTCAAACAAATTCTCAAATCTTGAAAAACATTGCATTTCACTTGAAATCGCGATACAGAGTAAAGAAGAAAGTTTTCAACTTAACAAACCATGTAAAAAAACTGGAACTTCCTGAATTCCGTGAACTTTTTGAAATTAACACTTTGAAAGCTCAGCTTCAAGACAAAGAGTCAACCATTTACAATCTGAAGAAACATATTTCTGTCTTGAATGAGAAAAGTAATTTAGTCATGAATACACAAGACATTGATGCTATTATAACAAGAAATAATGAACTGTCAATTTATGTGGCTAAATTACTAAAGGAAAATGAGTCTTTGAGAAAGCATCACATAGAACTAAGTGACTCTGTCAAAGAAGCTAGAACTAAGTCAATGGAACAAACAAACCCTTTGATAGAAAAAATTGATGAACTCAAAGCTCAACTTCAGGATAAGAGTTTCGCTATTGTTGCCTTAAAGAATGAGCTTAGGAAAACTGTAGGGAAAAGTGTGAACACTAAGTTTAACAAACCATCAACCTTGGGGAAACCAGTTTCTCATACCACTAGAAACCGGTCTGGTGTTAGGCAGCCTACTGCGTTTATATCCGAAAGACCAAAATTTTCAAAAACACGGTTTGCCTCCCAAGTTGATGAGAAACAAGTTTTGTCAAAACCAGTCACTTCACCTGTGTTACCTAAGAGTCATGCTTCTAGTTCCTCTAAACCTCAACATGCAACTACTTTTACTCCCAGCACCTCTAGGATTAGTTCAAAAACAGTGTCAAAACCAAGCATTATAACCCAGAATTCATATGATATGAATGACTTGAGGAAGAAATATTATCTAGACGAAGCTAGGAAAAAGGCACAGATTCGAAAAGACGGAATTTTAGGTGCAAGACCTAGGGTGAGAAATTCTACAAGATTTCAAGGCACTACTAGTAGTTGTAAACCACTACCTAGGAACACTCAAAAGACTAGGGATTGGCGTGCATCTAAAAGTAGTTATGTGCATAAGAATGCTAAGCATGTAGAAAACAAAACTAGAAATTCTGAGTCTTTTCCACATAAGAAACATTTTCCTAATTCACATGCCAAGGTACAATCCACTAAGACCACTAACGTGACTAAGGTTCAACATGTTGTGAAACAAAACAAACCAAAAACTTCGCCTAGATGGATACCAACTGCTAAATCTTTGGAAACTAGGAACAAGGATAAGTCTTCCACTATGCATAAGAAGCCTTACAATCCTAGACCTTGCCATAAGTGGATACCATCTGGTAGAATGTTTAAGGATGCTGGACTTAGGTGGATTCCTACTGGAAAGCTGTTTTCTGATGACAAAATCAAGGTTGACCGTGAACCTCCAAAGGGTTTGGATACTAATGTCACTAACCAATATATATGCAATCAAGCTTGTGATGTTAGTGCAGGTAGTCCTTACTCTGTTGCAGATACTTCGATCCTTCAATACATGGACTGGTTTAAAGTATGGATAACACAAGGATTGATATCTCATAATTCACGGGTTCAAGTAACTCAACCTTGATATTCAACCGGCTATGACGTCTGTTCACTTCAGTTCAGGCCTCGTACTTCATCATAATGGTGTCTGCAGATAACACTTCAGGCCCCGTTCTTCAAAGAAAAGAAAAGCGTACGCTCTTCTGTGCGCTTTATCTTCAGCTTAAGAGAAATTCTCTCATGAATGGCCATACTCATCTACACTCTTCATCAACAAGCTTCATGTTTTTCCATGATCAAGTGGATCTATGTTCATTGGTGTATACACCTATTCACTTGTTAAATCAAAATTGGCAACTTCGGATGCAATTTTTGAGGGGGAGAAGAGTGAATATACTACATGATGATGGATGTTTGAATAATGGTTATACGACTTAATTTTTGATGATGATGAGTGTATATTCTTTTTGGTAAAGAGTGAATATACTAAGGATAACTGGGATTCATTGTTTTGATTTTTGATGACTCTTCTCCAACGCCTAAACGCTTCACTTACTAAGGATAATTGGGAATTAATGTTTGGGATTCATTGTTTTTCAAAGATATGTTTGATGAGTACTTTCAACCTCCGACGAATGTTGATCATCCAGCTTCTGAAGCTCATGCTCCGGTTTCTATTGACTCAACTGGTTCATCATCTAAGAAGTACTTCTTGGAATTCTCAAGAAGCCCAAATCTCCAGTTATTCCTCAAGGCGTTAATAATGACTATCATAATATTGCAGTTGCACTCATGAATAATGATCCGCTCTTTGGTATTCCTTACCAAATCTTCACGGATTATTGTTCATGAATAGTGATCCGCTCTTTGGTATTCCTTTGCCAAATATTCATGGATTATTGTTTCTCTCAATGTGCACGCTATAAATCAACCACATGAACTTAAAGAAAAATGACTTCCTCATCCGCTCGAAGACATTATTGGTGAATCTTCCAGATCAGTCTCTACATGTTTACGTTTAAGGAAGAATGCATTGATGTTGAGGAATCATTTGTTCCGGTTCATTCAGTGGGTCAATGTACATCCGATTGTATGTTGTTTTCACGTGTTGGGCATTTGACACAAGTTGATGACTTCAGAGTTAATCATTTATCACTTGTTTGAGATTGAAGTTGACTTTCACAAAGGCGTGTTCTTATTTGATAACTTGCTCGGGCTTAAGAATTTGAGTTGAAGACTTGGTTTATCTAGTTACCAGCAGTCGGGGTGGATGGTTGAAGACCTGGTTAACTATCACTATTAGGAGTTACGTTGTTTTACTCAGTGTCACATGCATATGACGATGTGGATAATCTCAAGAGGTGTTAATGTCTCATACTTTGTTTGAGTAGTGAGTACTTAGAGATTTGCTTGAAGCATAGATTCTTGACACCGTTCTTCCACCTTTAAGTGCAAGCTTAAGACACAAATGCGGGGAATTCGACTTCAGTTTCAAGTTTGGTATATCGGGTTTTTCTTCAACAGTGGTCACTTCAAATTGTCTACATATGGGTTGATAAAGATAGTCAGAAAGAGTTTATGTAGCAGTTGATTCTCACAGGATTCATTTGGGCTATTTGAGTTCTTCTCACAAGATTTCATGTTTATGGATTTATTATGTTTTGCTGATTCTGAGGTATCAAAACCAGCAAGGGGGAAGGATGTATTATTCCAACTATTTGGGGGAAATGGTCTCTGGAGCCTTTTGGTATGTGTTACTTCAGCGTTCAGTTGAAAGAAATGTGAGGAGAATATATGGTACGTGAGATGATATTGCTTATCGACATCTTCGATATGTTTAATGGTAAAGTGCATCCGGCTATTGCTTCATGTACACATTGGTATGATGATTCCAATGAGAGTGCAAACGATTAATGGGAAGAGATACATTTTAGTCGTTGTTGATGACTACTCTAGATTTACTTGGGTAAAGTTTTTAAAGACTAAGGATGAAACTCCATCTGTCATCATCAAACTTATCAAGCAACTACAGGTTCGTCTTATCAACACGGTTAGAATTGTTCGAACTGACAATAGCACAGAGTTCGTCAATCGAGACTTAAGTCAATTTTATGAAAGTATTGGAATCAGTCATCAAAGAAGTGTTCCACGAACTCCTCAACAGAACGGTGTAGTTGAAAGACGAAATCGAACTCTTGTGGAAGCCGCTAGAACAATGCTAATTTTTTCGAAGGTTCCAATGTTTCTATGGGCTGAAGCCATTGCTGCTGCCTGCTACACCCAAAATCATTCTCCCGCACTTCAAAACATTCCCATTGGTTCATCTCTTGTTCCAAACTCTTCTCAAGAAACTCCATATGTACCTCCATCTGAAGATGATTTAAAGAAATTGTTTGATCCTATGTTTGATGAACTGTATGATTCAATTACTAATGAGGTGTTGATCCCTACAACAGAGGATGCTCATATTCCAGTGAATGAAGTCAATCCTTCAGTCTCAATATCTTTAAGTCAAGAAGCACCTGCTGCTGATCCTTCAGTCTCATCTACAAATCATCATCCTTCAAATGTACATCATGGAAATGTTTCTGGCATCAATGATGAAGTTAATCCCTTTGCTACTCCTAAAGATGCTCCATTTGAAAACATATTTGCTCCTGAATCCTCATCAGAACCATCTTCTTCAGGAGACATCGACTCAGCTACTTCAGTCCCTCAACAACTGCCACACGAACACCTCTGAAAATGGACTCACGATCATCCATTAGATAACATCATTGGAAATCCCTCTCGTCCTGTATCAACCCGGAAACAACTTGCAACCGATGCCTTATGGTGTTTCTTCAACTCCGTACTATCTAAGATCGAACCAAAAGATGTTAAAACCGCCATGAATGAAGACAGCTGGTTCAATGCCATGCAAGATGAAATTCATGAGTTTGATCGACTTGATGTATGGGAGTTAGTACCTGCTCCAGACTGTGCTATGATAATTGCCCTTAAATGGATCTTCAAAGTGAAACTTGATGAGCATGGTGATGTGTTGAAGAACAAGGCCCGATTAGTTACTAAAGGATATCGTCAAGAGGAGGGTATAGACTTTGAAGAATCGTTTGCTCCAGTTGCTCGAATCGAGGCAATCAGAATCTTTCTGGCTAATGCTGCTAGTAAGAACATGGTAGTCTATCAGATGGATGTGAAAACGGCATTTCTGAACGGAGATCTTAAAGAAGTCGTCTACGTCAGCCAACCTGAAGGATTTGTGAATCAAGAGCATCCTACTCATGTTTATCGTCTGAAGAAGGCTCTTTACGGTTTAAAGCAAGCTCCAAGGGCATGGTATGATACACTGTCAAAGTTTCTTCTATCAACCGGATTCAGCAAAGGAGCAGTTGATCCTACATTGTTCACAAGGAAGTCAGGCAAACATTTAACTCATGTTCAAATTTATGTTGATGATATTATTTTTGCCTCGACTGACCCAATGGAATGTGATCGTTTTTCTAATGAAATGAGTTCAAAATTTCAAATGTCAATGATGGGACAAATGTCATTTTTCTTGGGATTACAAATTTCACAAAGTCCCGGAGGCATTTTCATAAATCAATCTAAATATGCAACAGAGATCTTAAAGAAATTTGGATTTGATTCAAGTGACCCTGTTGACACCCCCATGATTGATCGAACCAAACTAGATGAGGACCACTCAGGGATCATGATTGACCAAACGAAATATCGTAGTATGATTGGATCCCTGATGTACCTCACAGCCAGTAGACCAGACATCTTGTTCGCTGTTTGCATGTGTGCTAGATACCAGGCTAAGCCTACTAAAAAGCACCTTGAAGCAGTTAAACGGGTCTTTCGGTATCTCCAAGGAACCATCAATATGGGACTATGGTACCCGAAGGACACCGGTATGTCACTAACGGCCTATGCAGATGCTGATCATGCAGGGTGTCAAGATACTCGTCGAAGTACATCTGGAGGTGCTCAGTTTTTGGGTGATAAGCTTGTAAGCTGGTCTTCAAAGAAGCAAATGAGTACTTCTATTTCCTCTACAGAGGCTGAATACATAGCCATGTCATCCTGTTGTGCTCAAATCTTATGGATGAGATCTCAATTATCCGACTATGGCTTTGTATTCAACAAAATCCCTCTGTACTGTGATAATAAAAGTGCTATTGCTCTCTCATGCAACAATGTTCAACACTCAAGAGCAAAGCATATCGACATTCGACATCATTTCATCAGGGAACAAGTAGAAAAAGGTGTGGTGGAACTGTATTTTGTGAGGTCTGAATACCAGTTAGCTGACATCTTCACCAAAGCTCTTCCAAGAGAACGTTTTGAGTTTATTCTTCCACGTCTTGGCTTAAAAAGCCTTCAACCAGAAACACTCAAATGTCTTCAGGAGGAAGACGAGGAGTAAAGGTCTATCTTCATCTATCTCTTGTAAATATTTATTCGAAAAACAAAATACAAAATTATAAAACTCTCAAAAATCAAATAGAAAATTATAAAACTTTCAAAATCCATAAAAAAATCTGAAAAATTCGAAAAATCTTCAAAAAATATTGTCAATTTGTCATGTTTTTCTCAGTTCGATAATATCTACGGTCTTTGTGTTGTCATTCAAAGAATGACACGGGACTTTAGATGTTGTTCGAATTCTTAAAAAAAAAAAAAAAAAAAAAAAAAAAAAAATATATATATATATATATATTTTTGGGAGAAAGAGAAAAAATGGTTTATTGTCATTTTCAGGCAATAACCCGGTTTTAAAAGAAAGAACAGAGCCATGTTTTATCATGTTTTCAAAATTCCATGCTCTGATTCTATAAACATTTATCTACTGAAAACTAAATGCTTTGAAAAATAACTCGTTCTCTATTTTTGATAATCATCAGGACTTATCTGTCAGAATCTCTATCTCTCAATCAACAACCTATGTCATTGATTGAGGGGGAGAATGATTTCAATCAAATTAAAAAGTTATTTGGCATTAAAATGTTTTCAAAAGATAATCATGCATGTTTTATCAATGGAGTTTAAAGTCTTAAAATCCGATCCTTATCAGTTCAAACGCTTTCACAATCAAGTCACAATTCTCCTTAAAAGCTTTCAAAATCAATTTAAATCTATACGAGATCACAAATCTCAAATGTTTTGATAATTGTGATCGGGGGAGAATGTGTGATTTAAATTGGATTTAAACTGATAATTCGGTAAATGGTTTTATAAGGATGTACATGCTATCCTGCCCACATGTGACAAACGATTTCAAATTTTCCATGCACATGTTGAGGGGGAGCATCTATCTTAAACCTATGAGATGAAACGTGATCATTTATCTAAATGTGCAGGTTTCCTCTAGTATGTGTAAAACTCTTTTCAAACCTCGAGGCACATATTGAGGGGGAGCAAATTTATGGAAACCTCATCCTTCCTGGAAATGCTTTATCGACTTGATTTGATCTAGGAAGTGATGGTGATATTTTTTAGAAAATGGTAATCAAAGAAGTAAATTCTTTCTCTTGCCTCCGTGTGCAAAACGATTTCAACATTTGATGCACATGTTGAGGGGGAGCACTTATTCTAAAAATATCAAAAATAATTCAGGTACAAAATGCTTTGATAATATATCACAAGTATCTGAATTGATTTTCAAATGGTTTTCTATTGGATCCAATGGCAGATGAACAATACCAAATAGACCGACCAACTTTACTTTATGTACGGTGATATAAGGATGATAAGGTTAGGTATTGGTTCCCATGATCCGCCAGAACCGGAGGGATCTACCCAGGGACAATCCACTAGTTAGTGTAGAAGTCCTTAGGTGTGATGATAAAAGGAGAAAAATGAGATATGGGAAGAGTGCGGACTAAGACTGAGCTAGTACTGGAATAAACCCAACAAGGTTCTAGCTATGAAGTCTCGGTAAGCACTGAAGGGGTTGAAGAATTAAAAAGAATTGAATGAGAAAAGGGTGAAAACAAATAGCCCTCCATTTATTCAACCTTAGGGCAGAAGCCGGGTTCACTTCATATGCTACTGATGGTAACATCGGTATTGAAGACAAAGACGTCATGGACCCAGTGACGCACTGCACTTCAACTTTCCAAACCACTCAAGTTCCTCTTAAAAGGACTTGTTTCATTCTCACGGGGAACCGACATTATCTATCGACTTTCTCTTAGAGATTGTTGATATTGAAGAAGGAGACCCTCTCCCTAGTCTCCGGCACAGGATCCAAATATGCACAAATTGAGTCTAGAGCCACGAGATCATCAATTAATCTCATTAGGACACTTTCAATGAAGACTCTCTGTTTCACACAATGTGGAAAGAGAGATTATATCTTGAGTCCTACGCATTATCCGTGTGGTATTGCCAGAACATCTGAGTGATGTGTTTACATATTCACAATGAAGATGGAAAGCCTTCTGGAGCCAACATCAAACAAGCTCCTGGTAGGTGGCATGTGAGATCTATTATATGGATCAACCATGTGACAACTGAACAGAAACAATGGGGCGATTCAATCTCTTGAATCAATCCTGGTTCAGGTTATGGATTGATGGATACCTTTGAAAAACCGGTCTTTGTGCTTAACAACTCTTTTCTTTAGCACATCGACCGTGTATTCATTTTTCAAACCAAAAAGTGTTTTTATGATTGATAATTGATTTTCAATAAAACCTTCGTTGTATTGCAAAAACAATTTCTATTGAGCAATACACGATTGTTTTTCAAATCTCTTTTCATCAATCAGTGGACTTAAAGTTCGCTGGTTCACTCACTCCGTGTTGTCTTCTTTGAGACGTTCCGGTTTGAGAACAGCTAGAGCAGCTACGAAACCCTGTCAAGGAAATTCTTCGGAATTATACCTGATCACAGGCAGTACTTGTACTGATCAACGGGGAACCGTGGGCCGTGTACCTCAATTCAACGAAAGTGATCAAAGACACTTTCGTGCGATTTATTGCTAACTGTTGTATGCAGGTACACCCAACGTTTGCAGCTGTTCAGAATGAAGCGGTCAATCCATAGCCGCATGCTCACTTAACACATTCAGCTCAAAAGAAATCATGATTATTGCATCAATGACTCTGATATTCTCACTCCATGCTTCTGCTACGCTGCTGCCAATATCATGATTCAACAAATGCTTCCGCTACTCTGATGAGAAGATATCATGGTCCAGAATGTGAGCATGTCGGTCCTAAAGTCACAACATCACATAATACCAACACCACAAAGGATGTCACAGAGATTCTTGATAGCTGATGATCTCAAATGATGGCTCAAAATTATTATCACGTGGATCAGTAAAAGACCTCCACTTGAAGTAACCAAACATGCAATGTGAAGAATCTATGACTTCGAGCTTAAGAGCAAAAGACTACATCAAGAATGCAAGATCAATTGTTAATGTTATATCTATTTGTATACAATGTAATTTTGGTACATAATTGAGGTGACCTCCCTTAGGGGGAGATTGTTAGGAATTAGAAATTCCAGGTATTAAAGAGTCGGTCACCTCAAGTATATTTAATCGTTAGAAAGCTCGTAGTCGTAGTTATTCTAAGTTAAGTAGTATTTAGTTAAGTAACACCGTGGAGGACGGACGGGTCTTTACCCACTGTATGCCTGATCCACAGCCTGATGTGTGGCGATTTATGTAAGACTATAAATACTCTCTACCTCCCAAGGTAGAGAGTTGGAGCTCATAATAATATCTTTCACTTTCTCTCACTAAGTTCCCTAAACCTCTAACTTTCTCTCTCTAGAATTCCATCTATATGCTACTTTGTGTTATGGTTTGATGTGTATGTGAAAAGTTATATCCAACAGTCCAGGACAAGTCTTTTCGAGTTACAAACAGTTTAGTACCGTCAATTCGTCGGTTAAGTCTGAGGTACACAGATTCATTTGCATTTTGCACAACATATTTCTTATCACACAAATTTTCTCCCCTTCAAAAATGGCATATAAAAATGTTATTTTTGAACGTTTGAGAATAAATATGACCATTTTGAGTGTTGCGGGAAGACGACCACTGTGAGCAATTTGTGAACAAAGTTTTAATTCAAATACTCCCCCTCAACAAGTGATATAAACGGTTGAGGTTTTGAAAATCATACGGGGAAGTACTTGTGTTTTTTAGCAAAACCTTGAAAAATGAAAGGTTTGATAGGTTTTACTCAAAAATAAGAAGATTTCGCTCCTTTTATAAGGATTGTGGCACTGAGGCGTACCACAGGGTCCTTTCTTGACAATTACGGGTTGTACACTGTTATGTGTGCACAAGCCATTGTCAGATAATCAAACAAGCAAAATCACAATCAAGAGAATACCCAATGAATTCGAACGATCAGCTGCTTTCTGAGGACGTTGGAAAGTCAGAATCGGAAAGTTTGGTTATCCTCCCACATAGCTCTCCAACTGTTGCATCTGATCCCGATGAATCAAACATTCATCAATCCTAGTGATAAATCAACGAACATCCTTGCAATCCTTTGAATTCCATCTCTTCGTCTGAATTATACCCAACTCAATGTCCTTCAATCGATATGCCAATCCATCTCGAACTATCTCCAGGGTGGCGTCATGGAACTTAGTGAATTTCATCGAAAGCCATGAAGCAAGTATGATGATTTTCACTTTGGTAGACAAACCCAAACTTTTGTTTAAAAACGATTTTGTACTGAGGTTCTTGATTGATTCCGATGAATGTGTAGAATTTAGGTAAGATTCGACCCCGAGGTGGAGAACTTCAACACGCTCTATGATTTGAAGCGTATGAAAACAAGGAGTGCAGTAATGTACTTGATCTGAATTTCGGTTGAGGTTCTGGTTTGGGCTCAGGTATGTTGTGTTCCTCACCACCAGTGTATGTAATGTGATCAACGGTTTTCTCCATTGGTGGTGTGGTTTCTGAATCCCTTGGTTGATCAGATGGTGGTGGCTGTGTAGCCTGTTGTGTAGTGGTGATAACCTGCTTAACCATTTGTCGAATCATTTGATAGAGTTGCCTTCTTAACAGATTCTGTTGTTGACATAGGTGTTTCTTATGTTGATGGAGGTGATGATTGAGATGATGATTTGGGCTTGGTGGAAGCGTCAATAGATGGTTCAGAAGACTGTTGAGGTTTGTGTATTGGATTGTCAACTATGTAGTTGTCTGATTCCTTCTTAAACTTTTCCTCCTCAGCTCTAGCAGCTTCTTTTGCCTCTTTTCGAATCATTTCCTCTTCAGCCGCCAAATTATCATCATCAGGGACTCTTTCATCCTTATCATGATCGTAATCTCCTTCGTCATATATTTCCCCATCTTCACCATGCTTTTCTTCTTGCGGTTGTTTTAGTTGTGTTTGCTTCATTTCAACAGTAGTAGTGACAGTGACACCCTGATCCTTACCGGGTTGATTAACCGGATCGGATGGGGTAAGAGATGTTTGCAATGGATCTTCCATAAGTGGAGGACTACTACTTGACCCTCTTGCCCCACCGGGTTGATTAACCGGAAAAGATTGAAGCATGGTATTCCATCCTTTTCTGCTTTAATGTCTTACGAAATTGTATTACCTCATCCATTGAATCTTACTCATTGAGCATGAGTTTTGAATGGATGTTGCAGAAGGATGTCCACAGCAATTCTGCAAGATGACTATGAGCATATGAAGTTGTTGAAGATGACACGGAGATAGTTCTTGCCAATTGTTTTGTCGTATCTGGTTCGCTCCTGAACAGTCAAGTTTATTCACTCAAGCCAACCACTTGTGAATGGTCAACCGTAATAAAAGCCAGACATTCTGAAACCAATGCAATTTAGATCAGAGGAGTTTAGTGTATCCCCGGGTCGTTAAGTCCCAACGAGGTGTGAACACTGTAGTACAACGAATCTGTGATCAAGTGATATTGAATGGAAAAAGGTTTGTGAATATGGAATATTTATACCTAAAGAGAAAGTTTGTAAATTACAGGGGCTTAAATGCAAATTAAAGAAAATTAAAAACCTAAAATATATTAAATAAATGCTATCACTATTTTTAAAGTCGATGAACGTTTAAATTCTAAAACGTACGTTTAAATTAAAAACTACGTAACGTACGAAATAAAACGTGAGTTTTAAGAAATAAAAGGCCTACAAATATGAAAATGATATTTTTACAATCCTAATAATAAAAGAAAATTATTAGAAAAAGAAAATTATTTTTAAAACTATTTATTTAATTATTATTAAATAAAAACTATTTTTAACTATTATATAATAACCTAAAATATGATAAAATATGAAATAAAGCTAGAAAAATAAAATTATGACTTAGAAAAATCTAAAATATTATAAAACTTATTTTAAAACTGAAAATATATTTTTTACACTTTTTATGTATTTATTATTAATTTAAAACTATTTAAAACTAATTAAAATTAAGAAAAATAACAAATGAACAGTGAAAATAATGAAACTTTACAGGAAAATCTAAAATATTATTCTTAATCTAGGAAAAATTAAAAATTATTTTTATGAAGCTTTTCTGATTTATTTATAATAAAAGCTAATTAAAAAGGATTAAAAACTAGTTTAAAATAAGAAAAATATCAAACAGTGCTGGAAAAATATGAAAACTTCAGGAAAATTCTAAAATTATATTCTAAGTCTAAGAAAAATATAAAAACATATGCTTATGTGCAAGATTATGAAACTGTAGTGTAAAGCAGTTTTACATAAGCTACTAAAATAAGCTATAAGCTACAGGAATAAACCAAATGATTAGCAGAGCTAAAGTACACTATAATAAGCCTAATGCAACTAATTAATACTACTCTAGACCACTAATGATGCCTTCCTAAGATTTGAGCTTATGAGATTAATTAAGCAAAACAGTTATTAAGGTGGGCTACTTTAAGCTAATGCATAAGCAATCCTAATAAGCTAAGGGGAAAAACAGATATTGGGACCTAAAAATCACCTAGCAGGCTACACATGTGCCAAATCTCAGCCCTTCACAAGCTTGAATGAAGCTTATGCAAAGGCTGCAAGATGCCTGTGCACACTCAGTGTATGCTGAGTGTGTGCACAGGGCATGCTTTTTGAAAAGGGGGTCAAAAGAAGCTGAGTAAAAAGCACTTAATAAGCTGAGTAATGTTAAACTAATATTTTTATAATTAAGTTAAGCAACTAAATATTACTATCCCAAAAGCTGATGGACTAAATCCTAATATTGAGATCACAATAAAATTGTGAAGTTTATTCAAAAAGTGACCAAAGAAAAATTTGACTTTTTAATAAAACATGCAGTTTGACTAATTTGAGATTCTAATGATCCTAGGCTACTAAATCTGTTATATTAAGCTATTATGGAACTAGATTAAGCTACTTTACCAACTTATACACTGCATTGATGATATACTTACTCTAAATCCTTAACAGTTAATAATTAAGATTAGTTTAAAGCTAATTTTGACTTTTATTAAAACAAGGACTGGTTTCAATGGTTTGACTGAGCTAATATGTTCAATTATGACATATATCAGACAAGAACAAATCCACAAACACCCTATAATATAGTTTAATAAGCAGATCCAAACACTACTTTAAGAAGCAGTTTTGAAGCTTAATATACTAAAACAAATTTTTAGACCAAGAGACCTATTGATTAACTAATATTGACTATATTTAAACAATATTAAACTAGAATTAACAAGGTTTAATTACTAAAACCAGAAAATGTAGATTTCAAAGGAATAGCTTACAAATTGCTTTTATGCTCCAAACTGAGAATTGAGAACTGAGTATCACTCCTATATGCTTACCACTAAGCTTCTAAGCCATATGCAATCCATAGATCACCATGCTTCAGTCTTGATCTTTATTTCCATTGTTTTATATTATTTTCCAACTATTTTTAAGTAATTTTCTTGTATTTTTGAATTGTTGATTAAAACTGGAAATTTAAGGTTTCTAAGAGCTTATAAGCCTTGTCAAGAGCTTATAAGCCTTGTCAAGAGCTTATACAAGCTTAAGAAACAATAACAACACCTATTAACAACATTTGCTTATTTTGAGAATTTAGACAATGAAATAGCATAAACTGAATTTGTGTACAATAACTGAAATTGAAACTGAAATAAGGTTTTTATTACACTGAAATTGATAACAACAATACTTGGAAGCTTAAAATTACACTAGAATTTGAAAACTAATTAAAACGACATAAACTAAACTAAACTACACTACTACTCTTTCTTCTCTGCTTCTTGTTCTTTATTTATTGACCTCTTAGAATCCTTGTCGACATCTGAGCAATTCCCACCTCTCTTGAGCCATTGGATCCATCAAACTCATATAAACCGTCCATGTGGAAATTTGGCGGGAAAAAGTCTTGATAGCAGGTTTTAGCATTTAATGGGATTTGGTGTATGTGGAGGTGGAAGGACAGCTGGGGAAGAGTGGGTAAGGGTGGTGGTGAGGTGGAAAGGTGGTGAAAACCACCTGGTATTGGGTTGCAGGGGAGGGAGAGAAGGAGAAGGAGTAATGGCGGTTTTATTTCTATTTAAAAAGTGGGCCGGGTTTGGGTATTGGGCTTGGGTTGGCTGGGTTGGATTTGGTTTAATATATAGGGTCCGTTTGGTATAACAAGGACCAATTATGCAACTTTCTGATTTATAAGGGACTGAAATTACAACTTTTCCAAAGCTAACATAAGGACCAAACCTGCAATTAATGGTTAGTACAAGGACTAATATTGCATAAAATTCAATTTTTATAAGTCCAAGGACCTTTTATGTCATTTTTGAAACTTGAGGGACCAAACATGTAATTTCTCCAAAGTTCACTATAAGGACCAATTTTGTCATTTATGAATAGTACAAGGTTAATATTTGATAATTTTCACTTTTTAAATTAACCAAGGACCATTATTGACATTTTTCAAAGTTCAGGGACTAAAGTTGTCATTTTGTAAATTTTAAAATTTAAAGGGTTTATTTTGACAACTTTTGAATCTTATGGACCTTAAATAACATTTTGCTTTATTTTTATTTACCAGGGACTAATTTTGACAACTTTTGAAACTTGGGAGACTAAAACTGCCAATTATGCAAACTTGATACGTTTTTCACCTGTTTTTGGTATTTTTGCATTTAAAACACATAAAACACTTATTTGTGATATTTTCATCATTTTGATGCATTTCTGAGTGTTTTCAGATGTTTTTGCAGTCTAGATGGTACAAAAATGATGAGTATTTAGACACTCATCAATCCCCCACACTAAGATATTGCTAGTCCCTAGCAATCTTTTTAGAAAACTTAATGGATTTTATCTCTTTACCAAAAGCCATTACTTCTGGAGTAGCCAATTGTTTTAGTTCAAGTAAGAACTTTGGTACAATGATAACCAAATGATTTTGAGCAAATCACCAGCTGTAAACGGATTTGATTTGTCTTTACCAGAAGCCGTTTGCTTCTGGACTAGCCAACTCTTAGATAAATTATCAATATTATCTTTGGTGAGTCGATTACCAATTATGGTTTTCCAACTGCCTTTACCACAAGCCATAATCTTGCGGGCTAGCCAACTTTTCACTAATTAAAGATATGGTGAGCTGAACACCATACAATTTTGGGCAAATTGCAAGCCGTAAACGGATTTGAGATATCTTTACCAAGAGCCGTTTGCTCCTGGATTAGCCAATCCTTATGTGGGTTAGACATGGTGGACTGATTACCATTTGTTGTGTTTAGTACATAGTACTTCCACTAAATTAAATTTTTTTTAAAATTTGGCCATTTTGGGGGAAAAAGGGACTAAAAGGGTACATTTATGATCAAATTCGCCAGAATTTCCCCCCCACACTTAGAAATGAATATTGTCCTCAATATTCAAAGTCCCAGCTATTATGCCGAATCCTTGAACGTAAAAAGATAACATTACTAGCTAAGTGTAGAAACACAACAATTATTCTATTTTTTAATATTTACAATTTTCATTCATATTTTTTTAGATCTATATACAACATGTGGGGCATCTCCCCCACACTAAGGTGGTACACACGGGTGAAAACCCATGTTTAACTATTGTTTTTGATTACCGAGTCGCTAGCTTGACTCGACCCCGAATTAATTTGTTCATGAGGAAGTAAGTGGAAGAGACAAACTCCATCGGACTTTCATTCAAGATGTTTGTATAAACATTGAAGCACATGAAAGTTCCACACCGATGAGATATACATAGAACCAGCTCAAAAATGATAAATGAAAATGCCGGGATCAAAAATAGTGTCCTCATTCCCGAAGGAGAAAAGGGAACGAGAAACCACACCATCTGTGAAAAATGGAATAAAGATGTGCATCACAATGCAATCCCATTCTTCATCAGTGAGGAGTAAATCACCATTTGTTAGATTTTTAAGCTTAGACTTGAAGCTTGTATGGTGATTGGCAACAAAATTTTCGGGAGGGAGAGCTGGAAACGGTTCTTCAATCAACAGATTTTCAAGAAAGAGGATGTCTCCCTCCGAATCAAAGTAAGTATTTTCAATCCCTGTTGGAATTGACTCATCACTAAGAAAAGCATCAACCTCCTTCCAAAAGTTGTCATCTTCCTCATCTGGAGTGAGAGAAGGAATGGAAGAGTCGGAAATGGGACAAGAAATGAGTGGATGATCATTATATAGGAGATTTTTAGTTTCTCCAAGATCGGCTTCGAAATCAAAGAGATCATCGTCACTTTCTGATGAAAGTGGACTGATGTGAGTGAGTTCATTGGTGAACTCCTCAAGAAGAGGATCAGACTGTGGAAGTGATGCCTCAACATACTCGATGTCTCCATAAGATTTACAATCATCGCTAAAATCGGAGAAAGTCTCAAAATGATCTTTTGAACACTCAAGAGGGAAAGGAGAATCACACATATGCTCAGAAGTTCCCTGTGACTCTCTCGGGATTGGGACAAGGTTCTCAACACTAGACTTTATGAATTCGTCCGATTCCTTTTCAGGAACAGTGTCAAGATGCTCATCCCCCATATTTAGAGAGTGAGTGGGAATATCGGGTGTGATAACAACAGACTGAGGGAGTTGAGAAGGACTAGCATACATATGTTTTATACTTTCCATTTGTTCTTCTGCTAGTAATTCCATCATAGTCTTTTCTCCCTGATTTTTCATGGAAGGAATTTCAACTGATGAACTTGATGAATCTTGATAAAATTGAAGGATATCAAGTGTATCCTCATCATCACTGTCATCAGGAATAAAACGGAATCGAGAGCTAGATTTGGCTGCTTTTTCTTTTGCAATTGATTCCCTAATAGATTTTTCAAAGGCAATCTGGGAATCTAATTTAGCAGCCCGCTCTTCGGCTAACAATTCCTCCATGGATTTCTCATTTGGATTATCTTGGGGATGTTTACATTCCTTCAAATCTTTTACTAAATCCAAAAGATCAAGGAGAAGATTTTGAGGAAGTGGCTCAGGCTGAGGTGGTGCCTGATTCATTTGGTACTGTAGAGGTTGGTCATGATATGAAGAGTCGTAATTGTTACAAGGAAATGGATTCCTTGTTTGACAATCAGAGCTAAAGTGAGGACCTCCACAATACTCACAACAGTAAAACTGATGTGGCTGTGAGTTATATGTGTGGTAGTCATAATTGTTATCAGGAACCTGCTCATAGACAAGCGTGTTTCCCGACTGACAATCAGAACTAGAGTGTGAACCACCACAGCACTCACAACAGTAAAACTGCTGAGTCTCACAGTGTGGTAGCTGATGGAATAAATCAGTTGTGTTATGGTAGGAATAGGGATCCTGGTTATAGACAGACCCGTTTCCTGATTCCACCATGCTACAACTGGGGCAATTGCCACCATTATAAGGACCACCACACCATTGACAACCAAGAGGGTGAGGATAAGACATAGAAATAATCAAAGGTTTACAGAGGGGTTGGGATGAAGAATCAAAGATGTGAGAGGGTAAAGATGGATATTTTTGGATTTTTGAAAAACATGTTGTAAAAATAAGAAAGAAAATCTTTTTGGGTTTTTGTGTTTGTTGAAAACTTGAATAAAATGTTTTTGGTAATCGATCCGTCAAACGAATTAACTTCACGATAATTTTGGTTTTATATGAAAACAAGGAAATATGGACAAAGATGGTAAATATACAATGGGTGTATATTCAACAATCACTGATTCTTCAAATTCGTAGAACGCAGCACACCTCCCCGGCAGCGGCGCCAAAATTTGGTTCGCTCCTGAACAGTCAAGTTTATTCACTCAAGCCAACCACTTGTGAATGTTCAACCGTAATAAAAGCCAGACATTCTGAAACCAATGCAATTTAGATCAGAGGAGTTTAGTGTATCCCCGGGTCGTTAAGTCCCAACGAGGTGTGAACACTGTAGTACAACGAATCTGTGATCAAGTGATATTGAATGGAAAAAGGTTTGTGAATATGGAATATTTATACCTAAAGAGAAAGTTTGTAAATTACAGGGGCTTAAATGCAAATTAAAGAAAATTAAAAACCTAAAATATATTAAATAAATGCTATCACTATTTTTAAAGTCGATGAACGTTTAAATTCTAAAACGTACGTTTAAATTAAAAACTACGTAACGTACCAAATAAAACATGAGTTTTAAGAAATAAAAGGCCTACAAATATGAAAATGATATTTTTACAATCCTAATAATAAAAGAAAATTATTAGAAAAATAAAATTATTTTTAAAACTATTTATTTAATTATTATTAAATAAAAACTATTTTTAACTATTATATAATAACCTAAAATATGATAAAATATGAAATAAAGCTAGAAAAATAAAATTATGACTTAGAAAAATCTAAAATATTATAAAACTTATTTTAAAACTGAAAATATATTTTTTACACTTTTTATGTATTTATTATTAATTTAAAACTATTTAAAATTAATTAAAATTAAGAAAAATAACAAATGAACAGTAAAAATAATGAAACTTTACAGGAAAATCTAAAATATTATTCTTAATCTAGGAAAAATTAAAAATTATTTTTATGAAGCTTTTCTGATTTATTTATAATAAAAGCTATTTAAAAAGGATTAAAAACTAGTTTAAAATAAGAAAAATATCAAACAGTGCTGGAAAAATATGAAAACTTCAGGAAAATTCTAAAATTATTTTCTAAGTCTAAGAAAAATATAAAAACATATGCTTATGTGCAAGATTATGAAACTGTAGTGTAAAGCAGTTTTACATAAGCTACTAAAATAAGCTATAAGCTACAGGAATAAACCAAATGATTAGCAGAGCTAAAGTACACTATAATAAGCCTAATGCAACTAATTAATACTACTCTAGACCACTAATGATGCCTTGCTAAGATTTGAGCTTATGAGATTAATTAAGCAAAACAGTTATTAAGGTGGGCTACTTTAAGCTAATGCATAAGCAATCCTAATAAGCTAAGGGGAAAAACATATATTGGGACCTAAAAATCACCTAGCAGACTACACATGTGCCAAATCTCAGCCCTTCACAAGCTTGAATGAAGCTTATGCAAAGGCTGCAAGATGCCTGTGCACACTCAGTGTATGCTGAGTGTGTGCACAGGGCATGCTTTTTGAAAAGGGGGTCAAAAGAAGCTGAGTAAAAAGCACTTAATAAGCTGAGTAATGTTAAACTAATATTTTTATAATTAAGTTAAGCAACTAAATATTACTATCCCAAAAGCTGATGGACTAAATCCTAATATTGAGATCACAATAAAATTGTGAAGTTTATTCAAAAACTGACCAAAGAAAAATTTGACTTTTTAATAAAACATGCAGTTTGACTAATTTGAGATTCTAATGATCCTAGGCTACTAAATCTGTTATATTAAGCTATTATGGAACTAGATTAAGCTACTTTACCAACTTATACACTGCATTGATGATATACTTACTCTAAATCCTTAACAGTTAATAATTAAGATTAGTTTAAAGCTAATTTTGACTTTTATTAAAACAAGGACTGGTTTCAATGGTTTGACTGAGCTAATATGTTCAATTATGACATATATCAGACAAGAACAAATCCACAAACACCCTCTAATATAGTTTAATAAGCAGATCCAAACACTACTTTAAGAAGCAGTTTTGAAGCTTAATATACTAAAACAAATTTTTAGACCAAGAGACCTATTGATTAACTAATATTGACTATATTTAAACAATATTAAACTAGAATTAACAAGGTTTAATTACTAAAACCAGAAAATGTAGATTTCAAAGGAATAGCTTACAAATTGCTTTTATGCTCCAAACTGAGAATTGAGAACTGAGTATCACTCCTATATGCTTACCACTAAGCTTCTAAACCATATGCAATCCATAGATCACCATGCTTCAGTCTTGATCTTTATTTCCATTGTTTTATATTATTTTCCAACTATTTTTAAGTAATTTTCTTGTATTTTTGAATTGTTGATTAAAACTGGAAATTTAAGGTTTCTAAGAGCTTATAAGCCTTGTCAAGAGCTTATACAAGCTTAAGAAACAATAACAACACCTATTAACAACATTTGCTTATTTTGAGAATTTAGACAATGAAATAGCATAAACTGAATTTGTGTACAATAACTGAAATTGAAACTGAAATAAGGTTTTTATTACACTGAAATTGATAACAACAATACTTGGAAGCTTAAAATTACACTAGAATTTGAAAACTAATTAAAACGACATAAACTAAACTAAACTACACTACTACTCTTTCTTCTCTGCTTCTTGTTCTTTATTTATTGACCTCTTAGAATCCTTGTCGACATCTGAGCAATTCCCACCTCTCTTGAGCCATTGGATCCATCAAACTCATATAAACCGTCCATGTGGAAATTTGGCGGGAAAAAGTCTTGATAGCAGGTTTTAGCATTTAATGGGATTTAGTGTATGTGGAGGTGGAAGGACAGCTGGGGAAGAGTGGGTAAGGGTGGTGGTGAGGTGGAAAGGTGGTGAAAACCACCTGGTATTGGGTTGCAGGGGAGGGAGAGAAGGAGAAGCAGTAATGGCGGTTTTATTTCTATTTAAAAAGTGGGCCGGGTTTGGGTATTGGGCTTGGGTTGGCTGGGTTGGATTTGGTTTAATATATAGGGTCCATTTGGTATAACAAGGACCAATTATGCAACTTTCTGATTTATAAGGGACTGAAATTACAACTTTTCCAAAGCTAACATAAGGACCGAACCTGCAATTAATGGTTAGTACAAGGACTAATATTGCATAAAATTCAATTTTTATAAGTCCAAGGACCTTTTATGTCATTTTTGAAACTTGAGGGACCAAACATGTAATTTCTCCAAAGTTCACTATAAGGACCAATTTTGTCATTTATGAATAGTACAAGGTTAATATTTGATAATTTTCACTTTTTAAATTAACCAAGGACCATTATTGACATTTTTCAAAGTTCAGGGACTAAAGTTGTCATTTTGTAAATTTTAAACTTTAAAGGGTTTATTTTGACAACTTTTGAATCTTATGGACCTTAAATAACATTTTGCTTTATTTTGATTTACCAGGGACTAATTTTGACAACTTTTGAAACTTGGAGGACTAAAACTGCCAATTATGCAAACTTGATACGTTTTTCACCTGTTTTTGGTATTTTTGCATTTAAAACACATAAAACACTTATTTGTGATATTTTCATCATTTTGATGCATTTCTGAGTGTTTTCAGATGTTTTTGCAGTCTAGATGGTACAAAAATGATGAGTATTTAGACACTCATCAGTATCCATCTTGGAATGTGTTTGCCATCGAGTGCTCAGCTGGGGCATTGATGTTTGCTTGATTTGCAGCCATTTCATGATCTGAAAGTCATTAGACAAAGAGACAGACATATGGAAACACAATGTGTTTGTATTAGTCTGATTTATTATCTAATTACTCGTATGATGGTAACATGTTTATGTTAGTTACAAGTCCTAAGTCACATTGTTCCAATTGATTGAAGTTGATGTGATAAGTTATGTGAACATGTTGCTTTTGAAATTTCAAAGTCCAATTTTTCACACAACATATAAACATTTGTAAGCTTATACGAAACATCAGGTATTTGTGACTTATGAGTAACATTTAACAAGTAACATATCTGTAACAGGCCAAAATGTAGTGAACAGTGGGTTAAGAGTAACAAGGATCCTTATGCGTAAGAAAGGAGCTTATACGTAGGAGTAAGCTAAAGCGTAAGACCTAGCTTATGCGTAAGAGTTTCTTACGCGTAAGACAAGTTCAAAGGCTTTAAGCTTACGCGTAGGGATAAGCTAGATGTTACGCGTACAGTTTACTCGTAAGAGTAAAGCTTATGCGTAACAAGCCTTGTTTACAAATATCTTTCCAAGATACACGTAATCCATTGTAGACCCCTTATGCGTAAGAGCTATGCGTAAGATTTCTCTTAGGCCTAACCTTTACGCATAAAGTATTCCTTAATCGTAACGGTTTGAACACCTAAAGATTCTGACATTACGAATAATTAACCTGTTAAATATAAACATGAAAACTTGATTGCAGTTAACTCCAAACATCTTTTAGATCACAAAACAAGCATAAGAACATATCAGATACACACAGAAAGACTTAGGCGTAAAATTACTTAAACCCTAAACCCTTAATCTACGCGCATGAGATATAGCTACACAAATCAAACAAGAATGTTTCTGGAGTGTCCTAAATGTCATATGGGTGCAATGGAACAAGATATAACACATTTACACCATAGAATCAGAAGATTCCTGGGATATGAACCCTAAAAGCCTAAAACTTAAATTCTTACAGTTTAGATGTTTCTGGGCTAATTTCAAGGTTTAAAACATGCATATATACTTATTCTAACACTTTCTTGACCACCTAATAACATATCACAGAATAGACAAACCCTAAATGAGCGCAAGAACCCTAGAAATCATATTAGTGAAATTTAAGATTCTGGATGGTTTTGGACGATTGAAACAAGTTTAATAGACACTAAGAAAGGTTTTAACACAACTTATTTCAATCCAAACACTTTTATGCATAATCACCCAGTTCGTTCGAGTGAACAATTTTCCAAAATCAGTTTAAAGAGTTTTAACCGTTGGATTTGAAAGAATTTTAGAAACCCTTGTTTATCATCTTGATCAAAACAGTTTAGAACTTATAGATTATGAAAAACTTGAACGGATTTAGAAGATTTGATTTGGGCTGTTTGATCTTGGTGGTTTAGGAGTAAATGATTTTGTTAAAATTAATTAGCCAAGTTGACACATTCAGTCCTTCAACCTTAAAGAGGTTCCAACCAAGATCCTTTAACATCCGTTTAGGTTAGACAAGATACATGTAAGGCAAGAAACTTAACGATACTCCCCCTCGACTTTTGAAATAATGAAATGGTTAAAACATTTGAGTCCGAGGAGAGTAATTGACAAGAAAAGTGTCCACCATTTTAGAAGAAACAACATATTTTTGAAAACATGCAAGTACAAGGTTTTATAAAACCGAAAAGTATTTACTTTCTCCCCCTCAACACTTGTTCGAGAAAATAATGAAAGGTTCGATAGAACAACGTGTTGACTGAAGATTTGTACTTGCCATGTTAAAAGAAATATAGATAGAAGAATATTTTTGTTGTTTTATCAGATTTTATAATTTTGTATTTTGTTTTTGAAAATATTTACAAAGGAGGTTTTGGTGTTTGACAGGTTTTTAAGACTGTTTTAGGAGGTCATCCAATTCCTCTTGAGTCAAACACCTCATACCAATCCGGTGGATCAGCTCACTAAACCTAGCGGGAGGCAAGGCTTTGGTGAGAAGATATGCCAATTGGTATTCTGTACCCACAAAGTATAATTCAACGGTACCCTGTTCCACGTGGTCCTTGATGAAATGATAGCGAAGATCGATGTGCTTTGATTTCGAGTGCTGAACTGAGTTGCACGAGATCGCAATGGCACTCCGATTGTCGCAGTACATCGGGATTCTGTCAAATACGTAACCATAGTCTTTGAGTTGTGTTCTCATCCAGATGACTTGAGCACAACACGCGGACATGGCTACATATTCTGCTTCGGTTGATGACAGCGATGTACAATCCTGCTTCTTTGATTGCTAAGACACCAGTTTATCACCGAGAAATTGTAGAGCTCCTGAAGTACTTTTCCTTGAGTCTAAGCATCCTGCGTGATCAGCGTCTGAAAAAGCGATTAGTTCAAAACCAGAATCCTTCGGATACCAGATCCCCAAGTTAATGGTTCCCTTGATGTATCGGAGGATTCTTTTAGCCTCAGAGAGGTGGGTTTCAGTTGGTCGCGACTGATAACGGGAGCATAGATAAACGGCAAAGACAATATCAGGTCTGCTAGCTGTTAGATACATGAGGGACCCAATAATACTTCGGTATTTGGTAGGGTCAACCAATTTCGCATGTAAATCAGCATCTAGCTTCTTGGTATGAGCCATTGGTGTGGCATAAGTGTCACAGGTCGTCATTCCAAATTTGTTTAACAGTTCAAGGGCATATTTGGACTGACTCAAGAAAATACCACGGGGTGATTGATGAACTTGCAGTCCTAGAAAGAACGTAAGTTCACCCATCATGGACATTTCAAAATTTTTCTTCATTAGTTTTGCAAAAGCGGTTGAAAACTTTTTATGTGTCGACTCAAAAATGATGTCATCCACGTAAATTTGAACAACTAAGATATGTGCCCTGTGATATTGTATAAAAAGAGTTGGGTCAACCGAGCCTTTGGTGAAATTATTGGCAATGAGGAAAGATGATAGCTTATCGTACCATGCCCGAGAGGCTTGTTTGAGACTATAAAGAGCTTTGTTCAGTTTGTAGACATGGTTCGGGAACTCAGAATCAACGAATCCATCTGGTTGGCTGACATAGACCGTTTCTTTAAGTTGTCCATTGAGAAACGCCGTTTTGACATCCATCTGATAGACCGTCATATTCATATGAGCTGCGAACGCGAGAAATATCCGAACAGCCTCAAGACGAGCAACCGGAGCAAAAGATTCTTCAAAGTCTATTCCCTCTTCCTGACGATAACCCTTAGCAACTAGAGGTGACTTGTTTCGGATGACGTTCCCTTCAGCATCCAATTTTTTTTTCCAAATCCATTTTAGACCAATGACGTAGACCCCTGTTGGTCTTTCAACCAGTTCCCATACTTCAAGACGTTTGAATTGGTTGAGTTCTTCCTGCATGGATTCAATCCAGTTGTCTTTTGTCATTGCGTCTTTAATGTTTTTAGGCTCAGATTGGCAGACAGTGAGTGCATAAATGCAATGTTCATCGTCTGTGTGAAGACGTTGTCTCGTAACGACTGGTTGATTGGGGTTGCCAATAATGTTAGCCAGAGGATGGTCTTTTGTCCATCGGTGTGTAGAGGGTTGATGTTGGTATACATTGTGCAGATTCTGATGATTCAAATGGTTTGTTGAAGATTCCGCGACATCTGGTGCAGCAGTCTCATTAGCAAACGGGTTAAAGAACGCATTTGGATCAAAATCTGCAGGTGGGGGTACTTCATTCAGAATATCATCAGCCGGTTCATCATTGTTGGAAGCGGTGTGTTCAACTGTTGTGTTGGAGTCAACTGGTGTAGGTGCATCTTCAACAGTGGTTGTTGTAGCAGGTGTATCAGGTATAGGAATATTATCAGGTTGTGCAGCGGAAACAGCGGATACACCTGGAGCACGTTCATCAATATCGTCACAGAACAGAGGAGCAAATAACCTTTCCATTTGTTGACGAGTTAGCTGGGGGCTTTGTTCAGCTGATGATGGGGGTTGAGGGAAGTTTAAACGGTTGTGACCGGGTTCTAAGCTGTTATACTCAGAAGCCATTATGAAGAAGTTTCATAATCAGTTTCCCCCAAACTGACAACTGTCTTTAGCAGATTTGAAACTTTGATGAAGTCTACATTTCCTATAACTTTTGAAGGTTTCAGTATGCAGCGGAATTTGTAGATGAGCAGTAAACCACACAAAGAAAATCTGACTAATTGCGGAAGATTCGTTCGAGGGTAACATGCCAGAAATCAACAAGATCTTCTCACGTATGTAGACGCATCACACCAAACAAACCATGAAAGACGAAATGATACGACTTTCCCCTGAGTGTTGTGGTCTTTCGGAATACTAATCACTGTGAATATGCAATAACTCGATACCAAGACCGTGTGTGAGGCATCATAACATCATATTTGGGTAACTTCACACAAGATCACCCATGACATTGAGACGATAACATCAAAGTGAGACGTTTGAGCCACAGATCGTCTTATTTCTTCCCCTTAATTGAAGAAATTCAAGAAGGCATTGGGTTTTCGCAAAGAAGCATGTAGAAGAACAAGGAAGTAATGACCACCTACACACTCTCTCCCCCTCGATGTTTTCAATGATTCAGAATCATACACCACGTATGTTGATGATGAATTGAAGACAGCGAAACCATGTATAAGGAGACAGCGAAACCATGTATGTCCAATTGATCGAACAAGTGTAAAGACCCATAAATATCTCGTGAGAATCAACTGCTGATAAAACATCTCTGTTCATTATGTTGATCATCAGCTGTGTCATTGTTGTTGGAAGCAGTTTGATCTTCTGTTATAGAAGATTCGGTTGTTGTTGTAGATTCAGGTGTATCTGAAATTAGAGTATTATCGGTTGTGCAGCGGAAACATTCGATACATCTGAAGCACGACTTTTGGCAGAATCGTTAATCAGAGGAGCAAGCAATGTTTCCAATTCATGACGATTAAGTACAATGGTGGAACAGCTGATGGATCATGATATTTTTGACGGTGAGAAACGGGTCCTACGCTGTTTTGCAGTAGGAGCCATTGCTGTTGTACCTGCATAGAAGAATAGAAGGGGGGCAAGAAAGAGAAAAACATGGATCCCCAAGTGTAACTGGGTTCCAGATGTTAGAAGCATAAAGATGTAGTGTCAATTATCTTCTTGACACCTGAACATGCTATTTTGATGATTTCCTTTCCTGCCTCAGGGATGGATGGTGTTGGTATCCTACTTGTATTGGTGCAACTACTTAGTATCTTGCCTGTAGGAATCCACCTAAGACTAACAGTTTTGAAAATCCTACCCGTTGGTATCCATCTAAGGATAGATCTAGGGGATGTTGAAACTTCTTTTGGGAAGAGTCTGCGTCCTATATGGATCCACCTATTAGGTTTCTGACAGTTTACATTTAGATCAACGGGTTTATTTCTAACTGTTTGTTGAGTTAACTTAGGTTTTGGTTTGCTACTACAGGTAGTGTTCAGTAATACACTCGAAGGTGATACACTAGGTCGTGAACCTAAGATTCCATCCTTTTGAAGAAGTGCCTTTTTCCTAGCCTTTTCTAGATCACAGTTCTTGTACGTGTCATGTGAATCACTGTTAACATTTACTAGGTTTCTTATAAGGCTATTAACGTTTACTAGTCTATGTTTGTTAACTCTAACAAATATCTAATACTCACAACTTCTTTAATAGATATAACTAGTTATAATACCCGTGCATACACGGGGTTTTGACAAAAAAAAAATTTCTGTATTAATACTGAATATTGTGTCTTTAAAGGTAATTGCATATAATTATATAGTTATAAGTTTCGTGCACGCACGAAGTTTACACATAAATCAAATTTATTTTAACATTTTAGTTCAGTATATACACATATAAGAATTTACCCATGAAAATTGTGATATAAGACAACTAATACTTATGCACGAGTTTTTCATTATGCATTAATATCCATAAAATTTTGTAAAGTATTTGTAAAAATTTCTGTTAGGTAACTCAAGATTTAATTTTATTTAGCTGACAAGATGTTGATGTTGTTATTTAAATTTCACTACTGATATTATATTGTACACATGATGCAAGTTTTTAGTAGCACATAATGAGCGTTGATAAAGTTAAAGTATACTTCTTAAAGTTTTTTAAAAATGTTTTTCTTGATATCCTTATATAAATAAATAAGAATTACATGAGTCATTGTTATAAGTACAATCGCGTATATTTATTTTTATATTAAAGTAACCCGTGCTTATAATTTGAAAATTATATTCCCGTTTTCAGTAATTTAGCCGTATTTAAAATGTAAACTCGTGTCCACATAAGTTAAACATTTAAAAATAAAATAAATGAGTCCTTATTAAACGTATATAGTAAAAAAAATTGATACTTATAATCTTATACAAAGTTATATGGTTGTTATTTTAAAACAACATATACATTGTATTTTTTAAGATATAAAGTATAAAGGGTATAAAGTATAAGGGGGTATTTGTTTATCATCCAAAGTTATTAAAAAACATGGAGACTTATAATATTACACTTAACTCTATATAATTTTTAAAAATTCAACCCACTAAAATCTGGGAATTTAAAACCGGATTTCCTCCATAAATTCTCTGATCTAAATGGTAGAGAAGCTTTCATATTTATACCTTTTCTTGTTGGAGTTGTTTGGATGGGTGTTTACCCCAAAGTGTTCCCGGACTGCATGCATACATCCGTAAGTAACTTAGTGCAACATGGAAAATTTCATTGGGAGGAATCATCAAAGAAAAGAAAAAGGGTCTACATCTTAATGTGTATTTGAGAGATTGTCCTCGGGCTGAGGAGTGCCCACATCTAGTTTTATTAATTACATTTTTTTTTTTTTTTAGGTTTTTGTTTTCATAAATTTGACACCTATATTTCTTTTTTGTTTTTTTTATCAACCAAATTGTTTCACCAAATTTATTAAAGTTTGACCAAATTCAATTTAATTTTGACTTTTATTAACCAATCACATCACACGATTTTGCTTACGTGGCGAAATCAAGCTCTCCTATTAGCCCAATTGTTTTTTCAATAAGAATGAATTGACAAAATCACTCCGAAACGATGTAATTCCTTTATTATATAAAAGATTATTGGGTTAATAGCCACAAAATGTATTAACTTATCATTTTAAAAGTTTCGTGTACCGTACTTCTATTTTTCCTATTTACTCAAAAAAGAAATTGAATTCGTGCTATTCTGTGTGTTTCGCTCATGGAAAATGACCATGGTACCCCTTGGTATCAATAAATTTAATTATATATATTGATACCGAAAGGTAAAATGGTCATAAGATACACAAAAAACGCGAATTCAAAAGTTTTTCGATTAAAGAGGAAAAAAAGTACATTACGCGGAACTATAAAAAATGGTTATAAATTTCCTGTCTATTAACCCGTAATTCTTTTAGGTAATTACATAGAAAATATAGAGCTGAAAAACCACAATGTCAGCAATAATTTACATTATTGACCGGCAATTAATTTCCTGGTCGACGAAAGGGACATGATAACAACCGGTTGTTCTTAACTATCTTTCGTGGGTTCTTCGGTTTAAATTGTTTTACAACTTCAAATTTTTAATTGCTTGGAACATTTAAGCTGAATTTCGTTCCATGGTCGGAAAGGGACATGATAATAACTATCTATCATAGGTTCTCTAAGTTTTCATTTTCTTCCAAGTTTTGCATTTTATTACTTGGAACACTTAAGTTGTCATTAGAAAACAGTATCTGGCATGTGAAGACTATTGACAGGCCGGATTATTCAGTTCCTATGAATGGACTAACTCAATTTGAGATTATCACCTTCAGTACTCTTTTTGGCTTCTAGCACAACCAATTACATTATCGAATTGATCACTATCTTTTTGTTTAATGCGGTTCATATGTGAAAATTGATTATTCAAATATGACAAATCTCTAATTTCAAATTGAAGTTAGATGCTAACCACTCCCAAAGGTTTTTAGTCTTTAAAAAACCCACAAACAACTTTGTATTCTATTACATAATCTGGACATCTCACCTAATATGCAAAGACCTGACTTTCATATTGTCCATTACAATAAATTATCTCATTGGCCACCAATCAATGTCAATGTTACTTAAGAGACCTGATTACAATTGATTACTATTTATTTAGTCTATAAGAGCTCGACATAAACATATTTTATGCAATTACGTGATCAGAGCATCTAGGCTCTGACACACGCAACAACTCTGTGGGTTGAATTTCTGAAGACATGGTTTTCACATTATAGGTGATTTGGGGATACAAGAATCGAGCTCTAACACATACTTTCAATTGGTCTTCATGTTTGCAGTAACAACACCCCCTTGGAAAATCTGAATGAAGTAGCCGCTAAGATTAACATAATTAATAACCATTGAGAAATATTTTTTTAGCTATTCACTCACTGCACACTAATAGAATCTAAACACTTTCAAAGAGATGGGTGTAAAAAGAATGACGGCACCTTGAATTGTCAAAGCCAGATGGATCTTCGAAACGGTCATATTGAATTTCATCCAAACATGCTTCAATGTATATGCTTTCACAACAGGCTTCCCCCTTATCATTTATGGACATTTTGAATAGCAACTACGTGACCATCAACTAAATGTTAGGATCGATCTATGAATGGTGGAATATAGTGTGATCTCAGCAAAACACCCTTCAGTTTAATACTTTTATAAACTATGTAACTTGTTAAAATTAACGAACACTACACCAACTGGGACTTTTAGCGAGGGAACAGCTCGTCGCCCAAAGTGGGGTTCTGTCGTCGCTAAAACTTTGGTGACAACAGGTTTTCGCAAAAGTATTGTCACCAAAGGTTTGTGGCCATAAGTTATGGCGACAACAAAATTTAACTATTCGGGCCAACTAAATGGGTCAATTTTGCTGGGTCACTTTTAGCGACGACATTGTCGTCGCTAATAGTAGTTGTCACTACTACAAAATAGTAACATACTCGCACTTATTAGAGTGTAGCCATACTTTAAAGTGTGAAGAATAAAAAATTTCACATTAGTATGCGTGTGAAGTGTGAACCAATTGGGTGTAACATATATTTTTACACTTTTATGTGTGAAGCTTTATCAATATTTTTCACACTTTTAATTGTGAGAGTTTTAAAACAATTCTTCACACTTTTAAGTGTGATGATTTTGATTTTGAAATAATTTTCACACTTTAAAGTGTGAGATTGAAAATTTTCACACTTTTTAAGTGTGAGAATTTTGAACAATTATTCAAACTCTTAAGTGTGAATATCTTTAAAGGAAAGTTCATAATTCATAAATTGCGAATAAAAAAGCGTGTGAATGAAAAATTTGTTGTAGTGTGTGCAGGAAAAAAATAGCAGCATGTTGCTGCAAATCCAAATTTTTTCCGGAAAAAATCTACTAAAACCAAAGCTGTAAATCACCCAAATCTATAATGCAAGATGCTTCCGTTCATTCATTCATTCAAAGCCAACCAAAAGCTAGTCATAGGGTGTGTTTGGGAAGGGCTTATGGAGGGGCTTATGGGGCTTGGGCTTCTAAAATAAGACGGCTTATAAAATAAGTCTCGTTTGTCATGCGGGCTTATGAAATCATAAGCCCCTAAAAGGGGCTTAAAACTTTAGCCCCATAAAATGGGCTAAAAACTTTAGCCCGGGGTTTATGAACCATTAATTACATATTTACCCACAAAAATATCTAACATATACCATAAAACTCATTTAATTATATCCTTTTTAGTCATTTTGCAATAATAAGCCCCAGCCCATTTGCCAAACAAGTCTACAAAAATACAAATCTCAACTTCGGCTTAAAATAAAAGCCCTAGCCCCATCCCCAGCACAAGCCCCAGCCCCTTGCGCCAAACATACCCTATTATAACCAGAATTTCGCTAATATACTAATATGATAATGCAAATAACAAAAGGATGTCCATACAAATACTAGCTAATAATATATCCCAAAGTCACTACTATTCATCACTAACATCATCATACTCACTATTACCTTTACGACCACCATCAACTTCATGTCTACCATCATCATCTTCATTAACATGTACAATCCAGGCTATTTCCAGAATCAGCTATATATATCACTTCACAAATTTATAGATACTATTTCAGAATGGTCTATTAGATGATAATAAAGCCCAAGCCCGGTATGTGGGGTTGGGTCTATTAGGGTTTCATTATGTATTGCCTCTATATATATCGTATCAATAAAACATATTACCTACGTGTTTCAATGTAAACATACGATCTTACATGGTATCAACCCTAACCGATCCTTCTACTGCTTCCGCACGTTTTTCTTTGTTTTGTTTCTCGACCAAGTGTGTTGTCGAGCTGTGTTTGTCGACCAAGTGTGTTGTCGACCTCGTTTATTAACTGTCATTCGACTTATTAAACCCCAACTGTTAGTCGACCAATAAACCTTAATCAGTTTTATTCGATCCTTCATCAGTATTTTTGTACTCCACCTGTTGGTCTACTAGTTTCTTGCCCAAGTTTTTATTTTATTAGTTTGTTCTCCACGTATCCACAACTTTTATTATCCAAGTTTTGTCCTAACTATTTTTTATTCGATCCATAATCAGTTTTTGTACTCCACGTGTTGGTCTCCTATATATTTTGTTACCCAAGTTCAATTTATTATCCGAGTTTATCTATGCTTAGTTTTTTCTTTAATTGTTTCTCGTTTGTCGACCTCGAGTTGTCGACCGTGTTTCTGTTTGTCGATCTTTGTGTTGTCGACCTTTTATTTTATTTTCGTTTATCAAGTTTGTCGATCAAGGTGTCGACTGTTTCAATTTTTTTTTAGTTCGTTTATCAAGTTTGTCGACTAAGGTTGTCGACTGTTTGAATTGTTTGTCGACCTAGAGTTGTCGGCGTTTTCCTCGTTTGTCGACCGTCTATTGTTTCTTGTTTCTCAATCCCTCACAAATTACTAAACCTCAACATATTTATTGTCGCATTAATTTCCAAGCCGACATTACTATCAACGATGTAGCAATTGTGGTGAGACATTAGCATATTATTCATCTTCTTGGAGATCGTGCATTAAACAAAGGAAGGAATTTTGAAGCTACTCAGTACTCATCATAGAGGTCTTCGATTGTGATGTTAGGTTTAAAAAAAAAAAAAAAAAAAAAAAAAAAAAAAAAAAAATAGAATAGGGGATACTTTGGGTTATCCTGTTTTATTTTGGTTATTTTTTTTTTTTTTTTTTTTTTTTCTTTTTTAGTTTACTACTTCAGTTCGAGCTTTTGCGATTTCGCCGTTCGAACTGCGGGGGAGTATTAGATGATAATAAAGCCCAAGCCCGGTATGTGGGGTTGAGTCTATTAGGGTTTCATTATGTATTGCCTCTATATATATCGTATCAATAAAACATATTACCTACGGGTTTCAATGTAAACATACGATCTTACACTGGGCTTGGGCTTTATTATCATCTAATATGGTCTCCTTTCTTGCTTATTGACCGTCAAATAAGACAAAGTAAGAGATTTGATAATCACCCACAAATTACTTAATAGCCGTTGTAATATAAAAACTTTAAGCACTAATGTAATAAAACATGTTATTTTCTGGAATACTCGCTAAAGCGGAATAATCGCCGGAATAAACAATTACGGAGTATTATGTAATCAAGTGACACATAGAGGGTTGACTTTGGTAATCTCGTTCAAACTGCAAGACATGTTACAAGTTCGGGTAGTGGAACACGTAAAGTAATCTGTAGTTAGTTTGATAATTTCCATGAGGAAATAGATAAGTATTAAACTAAGGTTAGTGGTGTAATTAAATTAATGCAAAATACTGTGCTCTATCTATCTATCTATTTAATCTAATAAAACAGAGTTTTTCAAAAGCCATGTTTAATTTTTTCCTTAAATATCACTCATTTTAGTGCTGCCACGTGGACCTCTTTATGGCATTTTAATTATATTTAGAGAAATCTTTTGACCATATCACAAAGATACGTTTTTGTCTAAAACACATAAATACAATATTTGTTTTATTTGAGGAAACATGATTTATTTTTAATTTGATTGCTATGTTAATTGGAAACTAAATGTAATCACAGTGATTCAAAATCATATTCTAAATTGTATCCAAAAAATGTTATGAAAACTTTTGAGTATAAATAGTCTTTTCTTTTTGCTTTCACATCATCGACCCTATCAAAACATTCAACCAAAACGTTTGAAGTATGTGTAGCAAGAGCCTAAGTTTTTAGGTATCTCTATAGCTTAAGAATCCATAAGTGAATAAGTGATTAAGTGAAAGGTAATGATATTGCATTGCAAGTACTACTTAATTTTAAATTGTATTAATGTGATTATTTGTTCTAGATGTATCTTTTATTTGTGAAAAATACTTACGTGTTCACGTTTTAGTATTTTATAGGCAAAAGGATCAAAAGGTTCTACTTTTAGTTCTAAGGATCCGTTCAAAAAGTGTGATGAATTCTAAGGATCCGTTCAAGGTGATTTTATAGTGTGAAACTGAAGCAATGGCCAATTCGGAAAATTTTTGTCGGCTAATTGATATTTATGTTGTATTGTCTTTTGTTATATATATGTAATAAAATTGCATTTTTTTTTGCTAAACCGGATTGGACAAGTAATCGAGTCAACAGAATACGACGCAAACTGTGAACCGGGGAAAAAGAAACCTCTCAAGGTGGGCGACCTCGAGTAAGACGATAATATTATATCCATATAATAAATTGATTTTTTTAGCAAAGTATGTTGCAAACATGTAGCTAATGTTGAATTGACTGATCATTTTTTCTTTTGTTATGCAACTCATGAAGCTTCATTCTTTATTAATTAGATTTAGAAGTATTTTCCGCCATTGAAATTAGATGGTTTGAATCAAGTAGCCATAGATTTTTTTTTTTTTTATTTTTTATTTTTTTTTTTTTTGAGGGGGGTGGGGGTGTAAAGGGGATACCCGACATTGCCTCGTCATACTTTTTAGAACAAATGAGACGTTAATGTTAGCATCATTGTCAATTGTTATTTTGCATTGAATGTTACAATCAGTTTACATAAACTAATTAATAGGTTATCAGTTATATGTTTATTATAGTGTACGTGAATATTAACATTCTTTATATGCATTTGCAGGCACTACGTCAGAAGCAAAGATCAAGTCAAGTGTGACCGCAACAACGTTGCATCCCTGAAGTGAGAAATTCATGAGACATTATAATATCTCAAGAAAAGGCCTCAATTTGTTAGCCTCATTTAGACGATTATGTTTTAAAATAAGTTATAACTCAACAACGTCAACATATATTTTACTTTTACTTTACATTTTGTTATTTTAATTGTTTTATGTTTGCAGACACACATATATATGCCAACTTAATTAACCGTTGACACACCAGCAATATGTTTAAAATAATATTACACTACATCTAAACTTACGTCTTACAAGTATATCATGAGTTGCAACATATTCGCTATTTTCTATTCTTAACAAATGTTTATCAGGCATGTTTGAACATGTTTCCTACTTTGTAAAAAAAAAAAAAAAAAAAAAAGGAATATATATATTGATAAATTTTGTTGTGATATTTTTCCCCCTTTAAGGTTGGTTTTGATATTATTAGATGTATTGAGTCAAGTGGATGTGTATGAAAACGGAAAAATGTCGTCTAACAATAATCAAGTCTCATGAATGTTTTAAGTAGTCATTTAAACTTTACATTAACAATAGAAATCATCAAAATTTCAAATTTTGTTTCATTATTGTGAAAATATGCAATTATTATGTTTAAGGTATTTATACATGCATTATTAAGTTGTACCTTATTAATATACACTCATCGTTAAAATATAACTACTCTCAATTAACTTTATATTCAATCAATTTATGCAACTCTTGAAAGTTAATAAATTACGAAATAATAATCAAGTTTGAAAAGTGTTCAATGTAAATCACTCAAGTATAAAAACTACACAATAATGAAACGTTGTTAGCTAGAATTTAAAGTAATCGCGTTTATTTAACTAGAGGACCTAAACTTTCTCCCAAAGCATTTCTATATGCCAGATTAAAACTTACAATACTTTCCAAAGAGATTTTATGACTGATTGTAATTATTATTAAACTCATTCAAAAAAAACGCGCGCTCATTTTTGTCAATGCATATATGTATTTCAGTTAAATAACCCACTTTATTTTGTCAATACATTTATATTTGTATCAAATTAAATCTTAATTTAGCTATCTTTAAAAAACAAAATTTATTTTTTAATTTTTTAAGCTGTTATCATTCCTAAATCATTTAAGTAATATATAGGTCTAATACGAGTACAGTATAACACCTGTTCACACCATTACAAGAAATACACCACACTTTACGTAAGAAATATTGCACGTTTATATACGATTTGTTCCACTCAAGTGCTCAACACATTCCCAAAGACAATCACATGCAAAAATCGTCGAACCTATGTCACTAAACTTTTGTAACTGTATAGCGGCCACATTACTATCATCTTCTTTTCATTCTTTATCGTCGCACACTGTGAATATACTATATAGCGGCTACACTTTACACTATTTCTAACTAATTCATGTTTGTATATGTTGTATTTGTAGTCGTGATAGGACAAACGACTGAATGTGGGGATCAAGTTTTATCGTTGTGGTAAACTTTGTAATAAGAAAGTTTTCAAATTCATGGATAATTATCCTCAAAAGTTGAACCTAATCTTATAAAACAAATTAACTATTCTTTCACAAGTGAACTTATAAAACCCGGTCACTACGTGTTTGTAATTTCTCATTAACGACATATTTTTGAACTTTTTAAAACTGTTAGACACTTCCATATTTAGTTTTGTGCAATTAGTAATTAGCCATTAAACTTTTAATTTCAAAATGCTAATTACAA
This sequence comes from Chrysanthemum seticuspe, assembly GCA_019973895.1. Classification (NCBI taxonomy): domain Eukaryota; kingdom Viridiplantae; phylum Streptophyta; class Magnoliopsida; order Asterales; family Asteraceae; genus Chrysanthemum; species Chrysanthemum seticuspe. The sequence goes on from BPTQ01000001.1 coordinate 44,286,899, forward strand.
ACATGATATTGTAGCATTAATTTTAATGTTGATTCTTAAATGACCTTATTTTGACATATTCTTATCATATGCTAATTACAGAATGCCCGTCATATTTACTATTCTTTTTGAATCATAATCCAAATATTTTAAGTTTCGGGGAAAGAAGATAATAATGACACATCTTCCTCTCTAATGGCATATAATTGTATTTATAGGGTCTTAAGAATACTACAATTTGGCAAATGCAATTAATACATTCGTGATGATCTCTATATATATTCGAGGACAAATCAATAAAATCACACAAGAAAGTGTGCGTTCTGGTAATGTTGTTATGTAACGTTGGTTAAGCCATTGGTTTGTGCAGTGGAACAAGACTTCGTGTGGCTCGGTTGATGAGAACTTGCATTGAGGCACAATAATGAACGAAAAGCATTTAGTAAAACATTGCTTATCGTGGGGATGAAAATATCATTGTCTCATAAACGGTTTTCGTTAAGGAATGGTAAGGGAGCAATTCTCCGTGTCCATATCTTTCACGATGACGGTCAACAAAACTCACGAAAGATCTCTTACAAATGGCCAGCTATATGTGGCCATATCTCACTTTGGGGGGAAAGGATAAAAGATTGTTATTTGTGAAGAAGACAAAAACCTCACGAAGAGCACAACCAACGTGGTCTACAAATAAGTGTTACACAATATGTGATCATGGATATATGTGGTCTTATCTAGTGTGAGTAGAAAGAAATGATTGAAAATGGTTATGTTTTTTTTTTTTTTGATTATTTTACTATTGTGTTTAATATAACATATCAATCATTATTACCAGCTATATATTTTACGGTTTAACTTCATAATATGCAATGTCATTAACAACTTTTTTCATATTTTCTTTAAAATACCCGTGAATTTCACGGGTCTTTTAGCTAGTACTATATAATAAACAGCTACATGTTACAACTCTTTGAAACAGCCCATGCAATCAATGCGATGATGTGTCTCGCTTGTGATTGGCCGGTGATTTAATGGGTACAACACATAGTTGCACTTCTCCTTAAGCTTCATTTTATGTGTGTCACATTCAATTAGGTTCTTTTATTTTAGTTAAGTCATTAAACAGCTAATTCATCAATTATTTGTAACCGAAAGCTAATAATTTTCAAAACCATATCCTTTAAAATCAAATCATTAACTCATTGGTAACATTTTCCTTCTACTCCATTTGGTTCATATCACTGATTCAAACCATTTCAACACCCTTCAAAGTCGATCTATACCAGTGATGGTTTTGCTGTCCGCACCTTGGTAATTTTCGCATACATTCAGATTTTTTTAGGGTTTAGATTAAATCACATATTAAAGCATTTTTTATGTGTTCTTTTTAAAATAATCAATTTAGATTTTTTTTAATTCAATTTAATTAATATTTGTTTTGATTAAGTTTAATTCAATTGTGATGTAGCAAAACCATAGAAAAAAATGGGCAAAATTTATTATATGAAATACTTTTTATAATTTGTTCATTTTGCAAATTTTTTATACAGTAGCAAGTTGATTGTATAAATTAGTCTTTATTAACCTCAAGATGATTTTACAGTGCCCCACATCACTGCTTTATGAATATAATTGGCGTCAATTTTTCTTTGACACATTTTAAATCACCGCCTTATTAACCTTAGTGTAAATTATTGATTATGAATATGATTGGTGTCAATTTTTCTTTGACACATGTTTGTGTCAGAACTTGAAGATCGAAGATCAAAGGTTTGTAAGTGATTTAAAGAGGGCAAGGTGTTTGATGAAATTTGTGAAAGGAATTTAAGTAACATAGTATGATATCTTTTAAACCCTTTTTAAGCAAAATTGTTGTTTTTTTAAGCTGTATACACGAGTTTAAATATACAGTATTGTAAGAGGGGCGAACAAAGCTTATATTATATTGTAGCTCCTTGGCTTTATGTACAAAAAGAGGACATTTTATCTATTTGTAAATCATTGATTATGAATAGGATTGGTCAATGTCGTTTAATTTTGGATGCACTGTTATATTGGTTTAGAACATTTTATCTATTTGTTGTATATAATTTCGTAATTGGCCTATTAGTTGTTGTAATGCATAGTATGACAGAGAGTGTATGTATGAGCTTGGAGAAGCTAACCGGATACACCAATTTTGGTTCACGACTCCTCCAAAAGTAGGCCCCGACATTCCAAATGCATTTGGGCTCATTGGTAAGTTGTACTTAATATAAATTACCAATGTATTTAAAAATCCTATAATTACAATGCTATTGAAATTCTGTGTTACAGCTTCTATATCTTCCCCATCCCATATTGAGTTGATTTTGTCTGAAAAAGAAGAGCCTGTGAAAAAAAAAAGGTAAATCTACAACTTTGACAAGAAAATTTATTTTTGATTATCTTCCTCAATATTTGACAATAAAAATTGGATTATTGATAAGCTATCTCTTAATAAAAACATGTGTACTTCATAATCTACTTTTCTTTTTTCAATTTATTTGACCCGTTTGACATCTGTATTCTTCGCATGTATTCATCTCTTGCGTTTCTATGTGTCCTCCATTTAGTTTCTAAATTTTCCATTTTTTAGGTATCCCAATTCATGATTCAGAAGCATTTTGCATCGAGGAAACCTAAAACATATATCCAGATTATTTAGCAGAGTATTCTATTAAAGTTCAAGTGAGCTTTGTCTTTTAATAATGTTCAGTATAATACATCCAATATTTATTGCATTTGTTGAATATGATCACTTTAGTAGTTCGCTGATAGACTGGAAAGGCAGTACATAGGTTTCGTTATTGTATTATGTTCACTTTTATCTGATTAGAACTTCAGAATTATTCTAATATATTATCAAAAATGCACATGATGATGCAGGTATGTTATTTTGTTACTCAAAGAGCGTAGGAAGGAGGTGTATAGTGAAGTTAGGGCAACATACATCGATACAATGAACAAGGTAGAGTAGTCTAAGTAATTTTAATTAACTGTTATATAGTTGTATAATAAGTACAATTATTTTGTATTGTGTATCGTTACCATATCATGTATCGAGTCAGATCATTACAAGGCTTTATTTGGCATGAAAGTGATATTTTTATGATTGTCATGTTCTGAGTGCTCATATGCGTGCTTATATTCAAGATTGCTGCTGCTATTTTCTAGCATGCCCATTTGTTTATTATAGATATGAATACAACTAGATATAGCAGGTCCCACTGATCTAATTCAGTGTTCACACTAGAATTACAAGCCTTTTTCAAGAGGAAGAGAACCTTTGAAAAACCGATCTGCTATCTTTGCTCTTGGAGACAGGATAAGTGTTCTCAAGGTCTAATTTTGCTACCTGAATAAGTTATTATATATGAATTTTAAGTTAATTCTTAGTACTATTGCTTGCTTTCGTGTCACCTGTCGCCTCTCACCTGGCATATAATTTATGATAAAATGGATGCGTGGTCACTTTTGGTTGCAGGATTTGTTTCCTCATGTGGATGTAGGTTAAGACGTTATGCCACAATGCAATGGAAATACCAATGGATGACAACAATGATCAGGTATGACCAAATATGTTACGACGGGAATAAAGAAGATTGCTGCTGCTATTTTCTAGCATGCCCATTTGTTTATTATAGATATGAATACATCCGAATTTGCTTACCGTCTGAGGAAAGTTGCATTGACGTCGTATAATATGTGCTATATATATGCATGGTATGTTTCTAATTACATGAATGTAACGATTAAAATGATGAGATTACAAAGATAATTTTTTATTATGTATTTCATCCACTACTATTGACAAGTAAATTCCCAGTTGAAACTAAAGTCTTCCATCAAGATTATTACTCCATACTAATCACTGCGTTAAGTTAACAGATATAGGTTATTATTTTGTATGTTGAGGTAATATTCTTAAATATGACCAATGTTTAATTTCACGTGTTGTCTCTCTATCTACCAAAGACGTTCATTAAAATTTCCACAATTTTGTGTTATTCTTTGAAGTTTGAGTGTTACAAACTCATCATTAGTGATCGCATATGAAGTGTTATCACTAATTTAGAAAAGAGATGCTCATTAGCTTTTATTTGTATCAAAACACAATATAGCATATGGTGTTTGGATTAGCTTATGGTTTTAAAAATGTGATATGTGAAAACTTCCCCAAACATCAAAAAGTGCTTAATTACCTTAAGGCAATAAGCCTGAAAAAAAACTTACCCAAGCACCCCGTTAGTTACCTTTGGCTAATTGTAATACACTTGCATAGTTGCATGAATATAGATATAAAGTGATTCGTTGCAATTTGAGACATATGGTGTGCGAGCATGCGTGCGAATCTCTTTTCTCTGGACTCGTGGTTTTTGAAGAGGGTACTGTGTTTGCATGATACCATTATGACCTTAACTTTCTAACAATCCATGGCAGAAGTAGATTCCGTGGGTTAAGTATCTGGCTAAGAATGGGAAGAAAGTAGAAGTCAAGGTTCCAGTTGGGTATCTACTTATTCAGACTGAAAAGCAGGTATAAAATTATATGTGATTTTGTTTTGATATGCCATAAAAGAAATCAAGATATATATGCTTTAGCTTTACCACCACAGTGGTAAAAGTATTGATTCTTGGTATGAAGTGTGATGGATGTAATTTAGTAATATGATTTTGCTTTATGGTCACATCCTATGCATCAAACTCATAATCTAAAGTTTATAAACTTTCTGGTTTATGGTTAAGATTTGTGAATAAAATTTATAGCCTTTAGTGCTGGCAAGATAATGTTAAGTATGATATTGTTTCCATCTGCAGGTAGAATGGTTGACTGCTGGAGACTGTATAGCTGGTATGCATGAAGTTGTAACCAAAAGAACAACTGATGCAATCAAAGCAGCATCAGAAGAAAATAGAAGCCTCTTGAGAGTATCCTCAACAGTGATTACATTAATCTTTAGCTCACCATTACTTATGTTATATACACATATTAGAGGTGGAAAAGTAAGTGTATGTCGCCCAACACCCGCTGATCAAACTTATAATTGTTTTGTACATGTTAAAACATATTGTGTTTATCTATTTTTATTTATTTATATAAAAGTTGAGTCTTCCAGTTACGATCACAAAATTTTTTTATTTCTAAAAATAAACTATTTTTATGGTTAAAATGATTCAGGGAATCTGTTCCAACTAAATATTGTGTTTCGAAGCTATTTTTTTAAAATTTCAGCCCATTCATTCATAAATAAGTGGAATCTGCTCCTCTATGTCATATGGACCAAAAGTGATATCAATTTTGCAAGACATATTTTTAACCATAAAATGTTTTAACTGATTAGCCAACGTTGTACTTTATTAATTTTCTGTTGAGAGAATTCAATGCTTAAACTTAGCGCTACTTTCTTTTTTGTTTTGCCAGTTATTTTCTCATATAGCATCAGATGTTGTGTTGAAGCCCATAGGCCATTTTTCACAATCACCATTTTCTTTTTTATACCACAAGTACCATAATGTTTCTTCATATAACAAAAAAGTATAAACGGATCTACTAACTAAGAACAAGATATCAGCAAAACAAACTTTAAAGATTCCATCATCTCTAAGAACAAGATTTGGTGCCTTCGAAGCATTAGTGGGTCTACTAACTATTCGAGGAAGATCACATAGCCTAAAAGTGCCTTACATCTGTTCATCAACCGTGTTTCTTTTACTTTTCATTATAACAAGTTTATTCACTTTCATGGTGGCTAATTTTCATTTGCCATAAAATATTGGTCTTCATTTATGTCTATTGTACGACCACCTTTTGTATTTGCATATCATAATTGACACTGTGATTGAGGGTAAAGCGATAAGATAATATTATGTCACACCAATAATATAGTAAGGAAATCAGTGATCATATCGAGGCTGAAAATTACTCCGCCAGTTAAACATTTACCGCTAAAGATCATAAGGAAACAATATCATGTGCCCATTTCATTTGGTATGCCAATAAACAAGAGCCAGGGTTAATCAATTTCAAAGGTTGGTTTGTATCGGCCACGTCTTTTCACACATGAACAACTATACATTTCCGTTTCCGGTGTTAGAAGCAAAAGATCGATGTTTGAAAGTTTGAAGGTTGTCGTTTGTAATCTATAAAGAAGTCTTTCAAGGTGTATGATCAACAGTCAATAGGTATGTATAATATACATATGACATGTTATATGCCATTTTTTTATTTACACTTATTATTAATCACAAACTTCTTTTACTTACACCTTTTTTAAACTTATTAGATGTTCACGTAATGGACCTTGTGTTGAAGTGTTGCAATGGTCAGTACATACATTTGCTTATGAAGACCATCAAAATTGAAGATCACGAGGTAATGGATGGTTATTACATAGATATTTACAAGCATATTAGCTTATACTATCTTACTTTATTCACGCACTTAATTTTTTGATGCATAAACCCTTTAAAAATCCCGTGATTCCACGGGTCTATAAGCTAGTAAGCCTATATAAGGGCATTCCTTTTCATTGAACTAATCACAGCAAATTAATTCTTCTCTGCCTTCAATTGTTTCCTCTTTTTTCAAAAGTTTAATAATTGTCAATTTGTCATTAATATTTGATCAACAAAAACTGGCATCCTATCTGTCAGGATTTACCAATCTTGAAATCCAACTAGAGGAGATCAAAACAGCCACCAACAACTTTGATGATAGCAAAGTTATTGGAGCTGGCGGTTTTGGGAAAGTTTATAAAGGAGAACTGTCTCACTCTGAGGGGAAAAGCATGGTTGCTTTCAAACGTCTAGATCGCAAACACGGGCAAGGAGACCCCGAGTTCTTTAAAGAAATCAGGATGCTTTCCTCTTACAAGCATGATAATCTCATTTCCCTCTTAGGATATTGCAAGGAAGGGAATGAGATGATCCTTATATATGAGTATGCATCTCGTGGAAGCCTCGAACGGATTTTAAATGACGTCGCGCTCACGTGGACAGAAAGACTAAAGATCTGTCTTGGTGCTGCGAAGGGGCTAAGCTTCCTTCATGATCCCAAAGGGACACTGCAAAGGGTCCTTCATTGTGATATCAAAAGTGCAAACATTCTACTTGATGAGAATCTCAATGCTAAGGTGGCTGATTTTGGGCTGTCGAAAATAAGCCCTGCTAATCAGTCAAATACCTTTCTTGTCACCAGTCCCGCAGGCACCCCTGGCTATTGTGATCCATTGTACATGGATTCGTACCAACTAACCAAAGAGTCAGACGTGTACTCCTTTGGGGTAGTCTTATTCGAAGTTCTGTGTGGGATAGTATGTTATGAAAATAGCGACAGTAAGCTAAAGATTTTTGTGCCTTATTGGAAAAAATGCTATGAACAAAAGAAACTAGATGAGATCATCTTTCCAGATCTCATGTCACAGATGAACCCAAGTTCGTTGGAAATATTTGTAGCCATTGCATATCAATGTTTACAGAAAGATCATGAACAACGGCCAACAATGTCTGTTGTTGTTGAAAACCTTAAGATGGCACTTAACTGTCAGGAGCTTCTTCATTTTAAACCGTCAAAGTATGAACAGATAATCCAAGCTGCAGATCCTCCTCTGATTTACAAATCTAACATGGAACTGATACAGACTCTTACCAAAGGAGTCCGGGTTAACAGCGGCAAAAAGGTAATTAGCTACGTTACTTTGTGTTATTTTTATAAAACTTTGCCAATAAATACAAAATAAGTTTATGTTATTTTCATTGACATCCCTTTTTACATATTTTGTTTTCGGGGTTAATCAAGTAAACATATATAACTTTACCCTTTTCTACTTTGTTCAAACTTTTTTTTTTCAAATAAATATAGATGGAAGTTTTAAAACCACCTATTGTGTGTACACAAACCGTCGGTAATCAAAGGACGAAACAAATAAACAAAGTCGACAAACTAAATGGAAAATTTATCTAAATACAAACGCAAATTCAAAAGTACCAAATATTTATAAGTAAAAATTCTAATTGAAATGTACCAAATACAAAATTATAATAAATTCAAAAGTACAAAGAATTCCAAAGCTACTAATGTGTATTTATATACCAAACTAACCGACTTCTGACTAATCCTAATTCGACTCAAACACAAAATACCAAACGTGTACGACACGTCAAACAAATTACCAAAAAACCCCATAGAGATTAAGAGAGTTTTCCTCCCGTTTGGAAAGATCTTGAAACTTCAAATCAAACTGATATTGTCTCACACGAAACATATAATCCTTATCAAATTTAAAATTCAAAACGCTAGAGATACAAGCCTAATTCAAAACACAAATTCAATTGCGCCGACGAAACAAATGGCCGATTCCAAAATACGATCCAAAACAAGTTGATCCAAAGAAAACATCGAAAAATTCAAAACAAACAACATAAAGGTAACCAAAAATTCAAAATGATCACCAAACAAAACCAAAATGGCTTAAATGATCTTCAACAACGACAATCAATTTAGGCAACAAAAGAAGATCCACATTTCCAAATTTACCAAGTATAAAACAAACTAATAATTTTACGGGTATTTTAAACACGTGTTTAAAATTAATAATTTTAATATATATTGTAGATCGTTGCATTATAATCCCGTATTAAGTATTGTTTTTATACACGTGCTACTAAATACATGAGAATTTTGAATAGTAAACAATTAAATAATAACTTATATGAGTTTTTGGTATATGTGAAATCTCACGTTACATATCATGTTGAAGTTTTCATCGGGAATGGATCTAGTAAGAAAAGTGAGAAGAAATACTAGCCACATATTTTAAATAAAAAGGGAGAAATAATAGAGAGATGCACCTATTTTTGTAGATGCATCTTAAATTTGTGTCTGTGGTTTCTTCTCATCCTTATCATCTTAATAATATTTCTCATTTGATCCATACTCTATGAATCATATCTAAAATAGTGTTCGCAATGCTCTTTATTTCTTCATCTTCTAGCTAACCTATAAATAAAGCATAAACACCAAATTTTGCCTTTTCTTTGATAGAATAAACATCAATATTTGAGTCCACAAATATTTTTGACAGCAATGTTGAACTCATAAACAACAATAAAACATCCTAGCAAAATTGTTAATAGTGTATAATGATACTATATCCAGAAACTGCGCACGCATGGGGTTTGGGCAGATAGTATAACGGGTAATAATATTTTAATAACTCTAACTTAAAGTTAAATATCGTGACAATTTAAAAATTCATGATTTTGTAATGTTTAAGATTTTTCCATAAAATTATATTAAATTTTTAATATTTTATAGTTATAATACCCGTGCACACACGAGTTTTTACATAATTTTTTGAGTAAATTACATCGTTTGTCCTTGTGATTTACGTTGACCGACAAATTTCGTCCTTTGACCAAAAAAGGTTTACCATCCATCCTTAAATGGTAAACGTTATGTAGCATTAGTCCTTCACACTAACGAGTGTTAGACACCCATCCACTGAGGGTATTTTAGTCTTTTGCATCCAAATTATTCTCACACTTCTTTTATTTCTGTCATCGTATTAACCTAAATTAAATACCCACTATCTACTTTACTTTTTAACCCACCCTTTTATTTTTCTTTCTTCCAAAACACCTACCCATAAACTCTCTTCATCCTCTTTTCAATAACCATCATCACCCTTCAGGCCTTCACTAATTCTTTAAATATAACCATTATACATCAATGAAAGGTAAATCTCATTTATTGAAATGATATATATATGTCTTTCTTTTCTATTTTTAATCTATTTATATTTTTACAACCAATACACTTTTAATCCATTGTCAACTCATATTAAATTTCCTAATCTCTAATTTTCTAATTTGAAACACTCGATAGGTGAAAGTTAAAAATAATTATTTAATCTAATAGATTAACCATATTGATACCACAATAAAACCCACACTCAAAGTTCTCAAATTCAATCTATAAAACCTTGTCAAAATCAAAGCAATCAGATTCAGAACCCGAAACAAAACAATCCAATACAACCACGTCAAACACCAACCACCACCACCCTTGAATCTTCTCTCAAAAATTCAGTCTATAAAACCTTGTTGCTGTTGGTAGTGATAACAGATGACGGTGGTGATAGTGGGTTTGGGGTTTTGTTGTTGGGTTTTTGATTCTCTTTCCACTTTTCACCAACAACTTGAATACTTAATCTTGTAAATTAGCGAAATGGGAATTGACTGGATTGAAGAAAATTTGATTTTTGGTGAGAAAGAAGATGGGGAGAGAAAAAAGATGATAAGAAAAAAAAGTGGTTGTTGTGATAACAGATGACAAAAAATTAAAAAAAAAGAAAAAAAGAAAGAAGAAGCCAAACCCAGTGTCACCATCGGCCACATTATTGTTTGTTGTATGTGGTTGTTGTGTTGATTGGGACAATGAGGTTGATTGAATTGTAATTCCAATTTAAAGTTTTGATTCGTATTTAGAGTTTGATGGTGGGCGACGGTTTGGTTGTTGCCGGGGATGGTGGGTGACTGATGGTGGTTAAGATTGTGGGCGATAAAGATGATTGATGATGATAAGGGAGAGATAGGAATGGTGAAAAAGAGATGGTGGTAGGTTGTGGTAAGGGGGGGGGGGAGTTGATGCTAGTTGGTTTGGGAAAAGACTAAAATACCCTCAGTGGATGGGTGTCTAACACCCGTTAGTGGAGCTCGTTAGTGTGAAGGACTAACGCTACATAAGGTTTGCCATTTAAGAATGGACGGTAAACTTTTTTTGGTCAAAGGACGAAACTTCTCGGTCAACGTAAACCACAAGGACGAACGGTGTAATTTACTCTAATTTTTTCAATATGTGTTAATATTGATTAATATTTTGCATTGATCTTTGTTGCAGAAGGATATGACTTTGTTTAGTTATCATAGTGTTTAGGTTGATCTTGTTTAAATTTAACTATTTATATCATGTTCTAGACATTATGTGCATTTAGTGGCACATAAGGACCTCGAAAAATATGTGTCGTTGTTATATGTAGTATCTCATCTATTTAGTTTCATCTCATAGTTACGTGTGAGGTCATGCCTTCATTTTGATATTGATATTTCTGTTAATAATAATTTAAGCTGATTTTTAAACCTATGCGCTGATTAAATTTATAAAGAGGAATAACATGAGTCGTTATTGAATGCGGATAATTAAAATATAATACTTTTTCTAGATATCCTTACTTAATCTCATAATGATGGATAACATGAGTCTTCGTGTATGCATGATCTCGTATATTCATTTACATGTCATAGTAACTCATTATTTTCTTTTTATATTTACAATTCCGTTAAATACATTTGTTTTATATATACAAATAATAATATTTATAAATACAACAAAATATTGTTGTATTTTTTTTAAAAATATTAAGTGTAGGGGGTATTTATTAAATTTATAAAATTATTGGAAAATATTGAAACTCATAAGTATACTTTATATAAAATTCAACAACTAATTTTTAACTAATTACACCCTCCTTTTTTTTACAAAATTGACACATGTATTTATCACGTGCAGATTTTATCAATGACTGAGAAGGGAGAAATTTGCGAAAGGATATGCATTGAAGCTTGTTTGGATCAAATTCAAAATGCCCGTTTCGAAGATCCATCTGGCTTTGAAAATTCAAGGTGACTTGTCCTCCTTTTGTCCTTTTTACACCCATCTATTTTGTTTCTATGTGGTTTTTAAGCATGTCAATCTTAGCGGCTACTTCATTCAGATTTCCAGGGGGGCGCCCTTACTACAAGCATGAAGATAAATTGAAAGTACGTGTTAGAGCTCAATTCTTGTGTCCCCTAATCACATATAATGTGAACCTTGTCTTCAGAAATGTCGGGATAAATATGTGTGAGACCCTCCACTATAAATTAAATGGTGAGGCAAAATGTTGCATGGTTTACAATATATTCAAGAGAGAAGACGGATGGTTCGTGGTACCATTATATCAGTTTACAAGTGACCACAAAACTGCAGATTTTAAAATTGACTTTGAAGGATTTCAGAATGGTTGCAATTTACAAGTAGCAGGCTTCGAGTTCCGACCCCTTGAAGAAAATGTAAGCAGAAAAATACCGGTTTATTATTTTATGTTATTTTCTATTTTGTTTGAAGGTTCTCGCGAGTATTTTTAGGAAGCATTCTTAGATAAGAGGTCAGCCACAAGCATATTTGAAATGAAAGATAACCGCATGATCAATAATTGTTTTTTGGTATGTGTTTTTCATATATAGGTCGAACTGCATGATAAAGGGTTAGAAGAGTACCAAGACATAGTTAAGGCTGCGTCAGAGTCTCTGTTCTACAAATCCGTTGAGGAGCTTAAAAAGCTTCTCTCCATAGGTTTCCATATTAACAATCACAAAACGGTAATGTGCTACGTCTATATATAAGCCACCATACTTGAGATTATTTTTAATTTGTTTATATATTAAGAAAGATAATATAATATCATCAAAACTAATTCCTAACTGTATTATATAATATATGGACAGTGGTTCTCACTGAATGAAAATGGAGAGCATTGTGAAATGTTATCCATAGCCCACTCTTTGATTTCACGTGAAGGTGGTTACAATTTCTATTATTCCGATCTTTATTCAAGGTGACTTATTTGTTATATATTGTTTATTTTTAAGGTTTTCAGACTAATAATATTTCATAAGTATCATTCTATGCTTCTTATTCATGCAGATTTCCATGCTATTTTAAAACAAATAAAAAGGGATTTAAAGTACATATCAGAACTCAATTCTTGACCCCATTGATAGATTACACAGTGAACCTTGTCTTTTGCAAGGGCAACTCTTCTGATAAACAAAAGTACGTAGCTCTTAGATACAAATTAGAAGGGTTGACACAAACTTCTATTGTATACATTGCAACTACAACAAGAGATACTCGCTCCTTTATTGCTGAACTGTATCAATTCACTAGCAACGGGAGAACTTTTGATCTTGAAATTGTGTTTGAAGATCATAAAGACGATTTAGAAGTAGAAGGTATCTTGTTTCAACCCCATGAAAAAGTAAGTTGACAAATACGGTATATTCAACTTAGTTTATTATTATTATTATTATTATTATTATTATTATTATTATTATGCTGTCAACATTTGAAACTTTCTTACATAACAACAAAATATCAGGTTAAGTTGGGTTCTGAACAAGTTTTTTTACTTGAAAAACGGGTCTGGGTCGGGCAGGTTGGGTCGACCCGCTGTTTTTGGGTTTTCTTCTAAATGTCACAAAAAAAAGTTAATTGTCAAGATTAATTTAAACAACGTATAGGCTTAAAGTTGAGTGGTATTTTTGCTACATTTCAATTAATCAAAGTATTTGTATATTTTAAAAGACTCCTTATGATCAAGCATGATATAAAATTGATAACGCTACACGCGTCGTTCGGGGTCAAGGAAACTTCCTTTTCTTCGAGCAAGTTTTATAACACCCTAGGCAGTGAACCTAATCGTTGTAGTGTAGTAATTAGGGTAAGCCACGGGTATTGATATCGTTCTCTAGGGGAATAGGAATGCTAGTAAGGAGTTACTACGCTAAGGTTAAGGTTGAGGAAGATTATTTTTTATCTTTTTATGTTTTATGAAATGGAAAGGTACGAATCTCGGGTATTGGATTTGGGGGGGGGGGTTGGTATTTCTACCGATTACTCTACTATTATCTAATTATCTAAATTAAGGTTGTGGGAGTCTATGTCTAATTAATGTGTGCTCGTATGATAGTTTAAAGATATGTTTACTTAGGTTGTATTACTCCTTAATTATCTCCTATTGATGGTTGAGTTGTCACGTCCTTATTCTTAGTTGCGTTGTGTGTCTAAAGTTGTAGGGTATGCGTTTCTCCCTAACTCTTTGAACTTACCAAAGGGTCTCGTCTACAAACCCACTAGGGATGATAAACTCTTACTCTAAGGCACTCTTTGGATGGTTTAGCCTACAACTACTCAGGTAATTATATTCTAAGGTTCACAAAGATGAATCAAGCATTAAGTACACAACGAATGACCTATCGCATTACTAGATCATTAATCAACTAAGATAAGAAACAACCAATCAATATTCAATAATTAAGTTTCATACTTCCTAAGCAAACACACAAATAAATTAGCCGGACATGGAGAACATGCAAGCATACACACAAATAATCAAAGACATAATTGAATTAATGAAGTAAATACTTATCTTGATGTAAGATAGGGTTTAAAACCCTAAAATACTGTACAAGACACCTTAGGTTCGGTTTTAGGTTTTCACTCCAAAAAGACTCTCCCTAAAACTGAAAAATTCGGATTCTATATATAAGATTACATATGCGACGGCGTCACCTTATGTTTTGTGACGCCGTCGTGTCGCCGTCATTAGGGTTTCGTCTTGGCCACGTTAACCTTGCGACGGCGTCACCTTATGTCCGTGACGCCGTCCTCTTCAGCTTCTGACGTCGTCTGGATTGCATCTAGGCCGTCTGAGTAGTGACGGCCTACTCTTTTACAACTGGACGTCGTCACTTGAAAATACGAGTTTTGGGTTCTGAACCGTCACAACATTTTTCGGACGGCGTCGCCATTAGCACATGACGCCGTCACCTTCTAATTTCAGCAGCTGTAAGTGTCTCGATTTTGACTTTGGCCATTTTCTTCATATATTCGCGCCTTTTCGTCCAAATAAGTGCCATTCCAGCATTTTGCCTTCAAGAGACCTAAAAAGTGAAAAGGAACGATATTAAGCAATAACGGATACAAAAGTGATCAAATAAGGACTAAAACGACCCCTCAAAATGGTACCTTTTAAAACCTTATCAAATATCCCTACACTTGTTATTTGCTTGTCCTCAAGCAAATGTGCTTTTAGCCAATTAATTTATAAGTTAGGGGTCATGAAGCATTAATTCAAAACGGTCCACAACACATATAAGCCCCGCAAAAGTCATAACAAGCACGGAAATTACATACTAGCACCTCACATGGGGTGTTTGGATACTCACATCTCTCTCGGGTGTATATATGAAATATAACAAAAAGGAAATGGAAGATAAACACTCATTAACCGGTCCTAGTACATAAATTACCATAGGCTTGAGAATAGATCAAACCTCCATCGCTTTGGCGTAAGCACGTAGGAAAGACTATCAAAGAGGTCTTTTAAAGGGTTGTAATGTTAGGCTTACGGTAGGGAAACAAGGGTTTGGTGGGATAGGCTATTTAGTGGTGGCAAGTCAAAAATCTCTATGTTAAATGCATATGAAGAATGGCGTTGCTAAGCCAAGACTCGACACTCTAAACTCTAGATAACTGAAATAAATAAACATAAATTTAAAGATAGATGTAGGATGGTAGCCCGTATTTTTTTTTTTCACACTCTATTTTTTTTTTTCTTTTTCTATTTTTTTTTCGATTTTTTTTTTTTTTTTCATACACTTTTACTCTACCATCCTCTACGATAACATCAAAATACTAGGGATTTATAGGCATATCCCTACACTTGAGTTTTTATTACTCTAACACTAATTTGACCCGAATTGAAAAGATCAAAACACTTGGGGTACATTATTACGCAAACAAAGGGAATTTGAATTTTTAACGTTCCCTTCCCGTCATTTCATAAACTTTAACTTTTCCCATGAATCCCAATCGTCCCAAAACTGTATACAAAGGATATGACTCGACTTAGCAACTTTTGCAAGCAACTAGATAATTGAACTAAGGGTTTGGAGTGATAACAATAATGCACTAAAAGTGAGTGCATAAGGGGTAGGCTAAGGCGATTTGGGTGTATATTTGGGAGTGGGGTGTAAACAATGCTCTTCATTGATATTCCGGAAAAAACCGAAACATCACGAGAACCGCGAAAAGGATAGGCTCTGAGGGGTTAACTAGGGGTATCGCGTACTAAAGATGAGTACAACGCAAAGGGTGTGGGGGAATTACTCAACCGATATGGAAGAAGTAATTATATTACAGGTATCAAACAAGGGTTATCCTAATGCCTCTTATCATTTAGTTATTCCTAACTACACAAGTGTAGCCTCACTTGCGATCTCGGAATGCATCACAAAACAAGTTCTAGAATCTAATATACTACCGGTTCACACTCTAAGCATTGAAGATGAATGCTTTAATTCCTACTAATCTAAGGGCGATCCTCACATTTTGGTGGAATTTGGGTGGTAAAGGGTTTTTGTGCTAGTCATGCAACTTCCTATCCATGAGACGCTTTTGTTAAGACTAATGGCCCACTCCTATATGTCGTGAAAAATTTTAAATTTGGTGCCAAAATTACCCTATCCGACATTTTCTCATGGTTTATTACACAATCACAATTGGACAAAGCAAATAGTCAAGGATAAGCATAGTTTCAAAGTTCCCGTTTTATTTTCCCTCCCTACACTTAAACTGAACATTGTCCCCAATGTTCCCCGAAAGTATCAAAGTTATGATAATGGAAGGTAATTAAAAACGAAAGAAACTAGTACTCCCCTGATTAGCTCGGTAGGATCCGTGTAAAGTGGTGGTTAAATCATTTTCAAGAAGAATTATTGCGTGAAAAGCTCCTTCCAATCTTATGTAACTTCTTCTTGACAAACTAAACCTGCACACTTGAAGAAAACAAACGAAACCTTCGCGTAAAATCGGCGGTAATAATATATATAAGACTCGATTTAAACTAGGATATAATGCTTGTGGAATGGATGTTTACAGAATTTCTAAGAAAATTAAGACCTGAAAAATTCTAAAAATTTATAAGTAGCTCAGAAAACGAGAAAAAAGTAATATGATGTTTTTGCTCCTTCCTGACGCCGTCAGGTTGCAATCCTGACGCAGTCAGGTTATCCTGACAAAAACTGGTCTGCGATTTTTTGGAAAAAATTCTGGAAAATTTACATCTTTAGAATCTGGAAAAATTTCTGCAAAACATCCATTATGACTCGATACAAGCATTTGACTCGAACAAACAAACATAAATATCTTTTAGTTAATTGTTATTCTCATGTTTACGTTTCTTTTGAAAACGTGTGTAATCCTCCCTACACTTATCCCTTATGTAAAATACCTTTATATGCAATTAAGACGAGGTTAAAAACAAAATAAAGCATTTTTACAAATTTAAACATGAGGATAAACAATTAATAAAAGATATATGACACTAACAAGCAAACAATTAAGCATGGGTTGCCTCCCACGAAGCGCTTTTCTTTATTTAAGAGTCTTGTAGCTAGACTCATACTCATACTCCTACGTTTCCTCACGCATCCTCAATGAGAATTCTATCATGTTGACAAAATCTTCATCGACTCTATACTTAGGCCCTAGAGTTAAGCAATCCTTATAATAATGCCTCCTTCTTTCCCACATGAATTTATAACCTTTCTCAACATCTTCCTTGCTTTTGTCCTCAAAAGCTTTGATGTTGTCTCGATCATAAATGGACAAGTGGCCATACTCATTTGTTTTCCAAGGCATCCTATAGGTGATCTCATCGGTTCCTTCCTTGAACCTAACCGTTCCATCATGCTTGTTATGGCTCATTCTAGATGTTTCAACAAACTGTTTCCCTAGCACTACTTGGGATAAGCTATAGTCAATGACGCATCCTACATCTTCTAGGACCATAAAATCAACTAGGTAGGTGAAATTTCCTATAAAGACATGCACGTCCTTGACTCTTCCCACAAAGTTGCAAACTCCTCCCGGATACTTAGGGTCTCTCCTAATATTGAGTCGCTCATTCATAATGTCATTGTAGACAGCAGATGACATTGCATTGATGGGGGATTCCGTATCTATGTAAGCGTGGTCGACACTCCTATATCCGATCATACAAGGGATTTTTAGGTTCCAGGGATTTCCCCTCCTAATCTTTGGGCATATCCTAATGATGGGTGATCGTGGATTATCGATTATGTATTGATGGTACGCAATCTCTTCCTTAGTGGGGTAAAAATTGAAGTAAGCACTATTTTCCACATCCACGATTTTGTTTATCATGCCATTTTCCGATTGACTGCTAATCATAGAGCCAACTATAGCAGCGCTGACTACTTTCTCAACAGCATCCCTAATTGTACTATCGAATATTTTCTGCAATTCTTGAAGGTCGGTGTTTCTACTCAAATAGCGGCTTCGACGGTTGTGTTGGTTATTGGGTTGGGTTTTGAGTGACATTGAAATTTTTTGTGCTGGGTTATCAAGCGGTGGTTGGTTATCACCTTCCATGATGAAAAGTGATGGGATTACGAACAAAGGTCACGAAGAAGGGGGATAGACTAAGAGAAAGCTAAAAAAAATGAGAAAAATTTACTTGATAGGAATCAAGCAAAGAACCTAAACGAGGTGGACTACTAACTAGCTATTCTATTCCCCGGCAGCGCCGCCAAAAACTTGATAACGCTACACGCGTCGTTCGGGGTCAAGGAAACTTCCTTTTCTTCGAGCAAGTTTTATAACACCCTAGGCAGTGAACCTAATCGTTGTAGTGTAGTAATTAGGGTAAGCCACGGGTATTGATATCGTTCTCTAGGGGAATAGGAATGCTAGTAAGGAGTTACTACGCTAAGGTTAAGGTTGAGGAAGATTATTTTTTATCTTTTTATATTTTATGAAATGGAAAGGTACGAATCTCGGGTATTGGATTTGGGGGGGGGGGGGGGGGTTGGTATTTCTACCGATTACTCTACTATTATCTAATTATCTAAACTAAGGTTGTGGGAGTCTATGTCTAATTAATGTATGCTCGTATGATAGTTTAAAGATGTGTTTACTTAGGTTGTATTACTCCTTAATTATCTCCTATTGATGGTTGAGTTGTCACGTCCTTATTCTTAGTTGCGTTGTGTGTCTAAAGTTGTAGGGTATGCGTTTCTCCCTAACTCTTTGAACTTACCAAAGGGTCTCGTCTACAAACCCACTAGGGATGATAAACTCTTACTCTAAGGCACTCTTTGGATGGTTTAGCCTACAACTACTCAGGTAATTATATTCTAAGGTTCACAAAGATGAATCAAGCATTAAGTACACAACGAATGACCTATCGCATTACTAGATCATTAATCAACTAAGATAAGAAACAACCAATCAATATTCAATAATTAAGTTTCATACTTCCTAAGCCACGGGTATTGAATCAACTAAGATAAGAAACAACCAATCAATATTCAATAATCAATATTCAACACAAATAAATTAGCCGGACATGGAGAACATGCAAGCATACACACAAATAATCAAAGACATAATTGAATTAATGAAGTAAATACTTATCTTGATGTAAGATAGGGTTTAAAACCCTAAAATAATGTACAAGACACCTTAGGTTCGGTTTTAGGTTTTCACTCCAAAAAGACTCTCCCTAAAACTGAAAAATTCGGATTCTATATATAAGATTACATATGCGACGGCGTCACCTTATGTTTCTTGACGCCGTCGTGTCGCCGTCATTAGGGTTTCGTCTTGGCCACGTTAACCTTGCGACGACGTCACCTTATGTCCGTGACGCCGTCCTCTTCAGCTTCTGACGTCGTCTGGATTGCATCTAGGCCGTCTGAGTAGCGACGGCCTACTCTTTTACAACTGGACGTCGTCACTTGAAAATACGAGTTTTGGGTTCTGAACCGTCACAACATTTTTCGGACGGCGTCGCCATTAGCACATGACGCCGTCACCTTCTAATTTCAGCAGCTGTGAGTGTCTCGATTTTGACTTTGGCCATTTTCTTCATATATTCGCGCCTTTTCGTCCAAATAAGTGCCATTCCAGCATTTTGCCTTCAAGAGACCTAAAAAGTGAAAAGGAACGATATTAAGCAATAACGGATACAAAAGTGATCAAATAAGGACTAAAACGACCCCTCAAAATGGTACCTTTTAAAACCTTATCAAAAATGTTGATTGTTATTTCATAGGGGTATAAACGAGCCAAGCTGAGTTCGAGCTCGGCTCGTTTCGAGTAGTATATGTAAAGCTCGATCTATGGTCACGAGTTATTTGTAAGGCTCGAGCTAGACTCGGGCTCAGCTCGTTTACAGGAATTGGGGCAAAAATGGTTTGATATATGTTTTTATATATGTATATATTTATATATCATAGGTTGAACATGAGCAAGTGTTAGAGGATGAGAAACTGTCATATGATAGTCTGCAGTGGACAATGAAGAAGGGTTGCTTCTCAAGTCTTTTAAAATGGTTCCCCATCAATAGAAGTCAAGAGGTATATGTGACATGAACTATTATTAATGTCATTTAGAAACCGCTTTAAACTTAATTATTCCTAACTAGATCCCCGAACCTTCCGATGGACGGGATGGCCCCATGAATTTGTTTACTAAAAAGAAAAAATGTGTATAAAACCATGATAGAAGCGAGATTATATAATGAAAGATGTGTTTTTTTATATCAATATAAAGCATCAAACACAAATTAAATAACATTATCACTCTCGATTGCTTATTAGGTGAAAATATGTAAAAATGTGTCATAACACTTTATTATTAGAAGTTAACCAAAGTGTCTTGTAATCAACATGAAATTAAACAAATTAAAAACATATAAAATGAAGATGATATATTAAAAGCTTATGTTATTCTAATTTCAACTTACACAATTTGGATACATGCAACACTACAAAGCAATTGAAAAGGTTTTGCTCACGCGTTATAAAGATGTGAAAGCAGTAATTAGTAGGATAAATTATGCTAAGATCAAGTTCAAACATAGTTCATAAAAATATAAAGTTTATAATATGTAACATATATTATTGTACTAACCACATAAAAACATACAAAGATAATGTTTCATACCAAAATAAATTTTTAGTATTATAAAATATCGTAGCTAACAATTAGGTACGATAATTGTATACAATGAATATAATAAAAGTAAAAAGTGACATAAAATAATATTTGATTTGATTTTTAGAAAAAGACTATGATATTTGAATATGGTCGTAATTTTGATTTAGTTATTATACAAATAAGTATGTAATTGTCATGTTGGTTAATTCATATATTATATATCTAGTTATAAGTCTCGTGCACGCATGGGGTTTACACATAAATCAAATTTATTTCAAAATTTTAGTTTAATATACGAACATATAAGAATGTGGCCATGTTTAATGTTTTGTAATTGTGATATAAGTAAAGCTAATGATTATAAATGGTTTTTACATAAAAAAATTCATTATTTATAATATCGATTAATATTTTGTAAAGATTTTTGTTGAATGAAGTATTTAACTTTTTTTAACTGACATGAGTATTGAGGTTGAGGTTGTTTTTTAAATGTAACTATTTATATCATGGTGTACACAAGATGCGAGTTTAATAACACATAATGACTGTTGATGAATTTGAAAATAACGTCTTTTTAAAATGTTTTTCAGATATCATTATATAAACTTTAAGTAGGAATTACACAAGTTTTTGTTATAAGTTCAACAGTGTATATTTATTTTCATATCACATTAACCGTGCTTACATTTCATATTTTTACCCCCATTAATAATAATTTAGCCGTATTTAATTTTCAAACTAATGTACACATGTGTTAAACTTAAAAAAAAATAACACGAGTCTTTGTCGAACGCATATATTATAATTTCTTTTGGGATATCTTTACTTAAACACATAAAAAGTAATAATATGAGTTGTTCGTATACGCACAACCTTATATATTTATTTACATACACAATAACTCGTGCTTTCATTTTGATTTATATAATCTCGTGCATATACATGTTGTATTTGTAAAACAACATATATTTTGTATTTTTAAAATATAAAGTCTATGGGGTGTAAAATCTAATGGTTTTTTTTTTTTTTTTTTTTTTTTTTTTTTTTTTTTTTTTTTTTTTTTTAAGTTATTAAAAAACATAAAAACTTATAAGTTTACAATTAATTTCATGTAATTTATTTAAAATTCAACCACTAAAGTTTTACGAGTATTAATTACTCCTTCTATTTTCAAGTTTTTATTTTCACAAATTTGATGCCTGTATTTTTATTTTATTTTTCCTCCACCAAATTTATCAATGTTTGACAAACTTCTTTCAATTAGCCAATCACATTGCTCGATTTTTTCATGTGTCAAAATAGACCAACCTGATTAGCCTAATTTTTTTTCTCAATAAGATTCTTTTAGCAAAATACTTCTGAAATGATGTAATTCTTATATATATATAAGATGATAATCACATTATAAGTATTCAAATTAAGTAAGAGTGCGTTGAAATCTTTTAAAATTTGTTACACCTCCTATATGGTTTTACATAAATAATGAACGTATTAATTATCTAAAAAAGTTATATATTTATATTCGTATTAATCGTGACGAAAAGACGAACATAATGAATATAATTTTGCATCGAATTTAGTACATGTTTATGTCATTTGTTATGTTTATGTCATTTGTTATTGTAAGGAAATATAAATAGCATTACAAGTTTAACAGTTAAAGGATGTAAATTGAAATTTGTAAACAATTTTAGGAAGATAAATAAAAATTATTCTTCAAATTATGTCTACATTAGTCATCATTTACAAAACCTTTTATTAAGGTTTATATTTTGTTTCTCACTTGGTACTAAATTACATATGTCTATATTTATTGATTGATAGGCGTATGCTGTTGATAAAAATTGGAAGAAATCTCTAATGTTATCAGCAAGAGGAGTAATAAGCAGTGACAAACTGTATTTTAAGTCTTCACGAGAATCAAGGTTCTATTCCATGCCAATTTGCTTTAAAGAATTTAATATCTTTTTGATATATGTGCAGTGCACCATGTGGTAAAAAAAAAATGTTAAAAAAAAAAGATAATTACCTAGTTTACATGTTATCGTTGTTTGGTATGCGAAGATGATTAATTTTCTATGTTTATTTGGCAGATTTCGAGAAGTGGTTGTGATAACCAAACATGGTTTTAAAATTTGGAAGGAAATCAAATATGAGACACTATCATGGGATGCAATATATGCAGTTTACCTTGTCTACAAATTACCACAAGACCAATCCAAATTTGAAGCTCCTTTGAAAATTGTAAACTACAGTTTTAGATGTGATTACTCGTATATCTATTTATTAAACCCTTCAGACACCCCATTTATTGGAAAAAAACTTGATCAAAGCACCCAAAACACATTTAGTAGACCTAAATTAAACGCAGGTGTTCCACAACTGAGGAGTGATGGTTGGATGGAAGTAAAACTATCTCAGTATGAACGCCCAGTTGATTACAATTCCATCAGTTTTGAGCTAATGCATCCCCATCACAAGGGTTTTAGTGGGCTTATGATACAGGGCATTGAAGTTAGACCCTTATATATTTCTCATGACAAGGAAAGTGAATAAGTTTGTTTTCTTGTTACTTTTTGTGATGATTTGCGTAGCAAACCCAATCTCTTTTTAAGCATTTATATTTTGTACAATCTAGTCTTATTTTAGATCTTGTGATACTATTCTTAACGGGAAAGAAATGCATTGAACTTTTATTGTGTAAATGTTTTCTTGTAAACTCTAAAGCCAACCCATGCATTAAGACATTTTCACATTGATCAAGTTCTGTGTGAATTAATAACATAATAAAAATAACTAAATAAAACCAAAGTCTAATCACATCTTTATAATACTAGACGAGTACCCGCGCCTAGCGGCAGCGATGTCTAGTTTTCTGCAAAGTTCCGATGACCCATAAGTTTATTTCAACAAACTGTATTTGTAGCATTAGAGAATCGTTTTCGAATAACTACAATTCTGATGCGTGGTTGCATAGCAGCATAAATATATAGTTTTTTAAAAAATTATGTGGAGTCGATCTAAGTGTGTGAGTATATTTTCTAATAGGATTGTTTTAAGTTATTAAGATTTTTAGTAATAATAGATTCAAGCATTACAAAAAGCAACGGTATTATGTAGTTGGCAAAATTATATTGTAGTTTAGAGGTATAGCCAACATGTGTGACCGCTTTTTCTTGTTTTGTCAGTAATTTAGGCAGTGATAACTATTTTTTTTTATATGTGTAACGTTTATCATTTGGTGTGTGGCTTTTAAAATTGTAACTTTGCAAATTGGATATCACCATATAAGATTATTTTGTACTATCAATTTGTATAGATATTTATGCATTGTTCAGAGCTATTTGTTTGAGGTACAAATAATTATCGCTAAAGATAACAATACTATTTATTTTTTGTGATTTTAATAAACTTACATAACATTATTGATACACTGGACAAAGGGCTATACAATATATATTAACTTTTAAACGACGATTCATATATGCTAGTCCCTTAAATGGTGCAAGAGCAACATTTTTTAAAATAACATTATACAAATGACAAATTACATGTGTCAAAGCAAAATAAACCAAAAACTACAATTACTTGGTCTCTCCTTTCAAAAAAATTGTCACGGGTTCCACAACTACTTCATCATTTCTCATATAATTTTGTCAAATTTGAAACCCGATTTCACCCGGGTGCTTCAACTGGTTGAACCGTTCCGATAAAAAAATAGGTCGATTTAAACCGAGTCAAACCGATAGGTTGGGTCGAAAAAATGTCAAATTAAACCGGGTCAGCCCGCCGGGTTTGAAGCGTCCCGGGTCAACCCGGTATCGGTTTCAACAGGTCAACCCGGTATCGGTTTCACCGGGTCAACCAAGTATCGGTTTCAATTGGTTGTTTTTAATTTGGTAGATGTGCTTTAATTGGGTGTACAATGTGAATAAATTATTGTACTTTTAAGTAATGGGGTGTTTTAATAAGAGTATTAATTATATTATTTATTTCTCTCTCCATTGACCATGTTTTCAACATTCAACTTTCAACATTTTTCACTTTTTCCACTTTGACCATTTTTCCATTTTATATAGTATAGATAAGCCTAATACCAATTAGCAATGTTGCAAAAAAGGCCTACAAGGTTGATTAATCGCCGCATAGGCGTTAATGGGCCACCAACCTCCGATTTGTGTAAATCGGTCGAACAAATCGGTCAACCATGGTCAATGACTGTCAACGACGGTCAAACTTGTTGAAAACTTGCAAATCCTGACGGAAATACTCAAAACTCATCGTAAACTAGTTTTAATCACTTATAGTTGTTGTTTATATCTATTACAAGATGCTTTTTTTAGAAAAATCTTGTCAGATTAATCACCGGTTAATCCCGCCTAAACCGATTACAAGCTACAAGGGGGTCGACTGCCCGACTACCGATTCACAATTTTTTCAACCTTGGCAATGAGTACTTCTAAGTCAAGACTATCAATATGAGAGTCTACATGTCTCCAGGTGCCTCAAATCTGTCCAGTTGCATCAACAAAATTACCCGAATGAGCAGGTGAAATTAACTATAATTGAAGACTTACAATCTGATCCATTCTTGATATTTCAAAACCCCTAGACGGTTTCTGATGTAATCCTGTGGAGTTCAAAATGCTCAGTAATTCAGAAAGTTTACTAAATAGTCCAATGGGTCTTTAGAAGAGGGTAACATCAATAATGGGCGAGTTGTGGTTATAAATCAACCTTTCGCTTTTATGCATGTATCGGCTATATAGCACTTTATATTTTTCTTCAACGTAACAAAGATCCAAGAAAAGCGTTAAGAACATAACATGTGATATTGGCACACACTCTTGTAACTCCATACAACTTGTATGTTGAGAAGCTAGTAGCAACATAGATGGCCACCAACTACCGCAAATATCCTGGCCCATCCATGTGATGCTTTAAATGGAGCAAGTTCGAATCCGACTTGCAGCATGGTGTGGGTACCGCGATCAGGTATTTTACAGGCATCAAACTTTTGTTGGGTAGGGTTGATGGGTACCAAAAAGTACACAGGGTTGAGGTGTCCCTGCCAAGCTACACTTTTTCCTATATTGAGCCATTTTATCAAACAGTTTTCATTCATCAATCATATTTGGCCACATGAACACAACAACAAAGACATGATCATACACAATAAAGATAACCGGCTTTTAGTAATTAGCTGAGGGAATCTATTGATAATTTAATATTCAATAGTTATTAAGTTAACCATATTATGGGGAACCGTATTAAGAAGATGGCTGTAACGTTATCCTGGTCAATGTTTAGGATCTTCCTTTACATGAATCGAGCTCACATATGAAACTACATTGGCAAAAAAGTAAAGACAACGGCATCATATCAACGCTATGCAGTGGCGGACCCACGATGAAATCCAGGGCCGTCCGAGGATTTTAGGGGCCCTGTGCCCATAGACGGAACTTAAACATTTTTTTTAGTGGGGCCGAATTTATTTTGGGAGGCCGAATCGGAGATTTGTTTGTAACCTCAACTAAATTACCCCTAAAACCTATAATATTTACACTAGGTGCCGCAAATTTTGGGGGGGTCGGGGCCCTCCCCGGTCTCCATTAAGGTCCGTCCTTGCCTGTGCCATCATGAAAAATAGGCCCTCTAAAACAATCCGATTTTAGATACATGTAGAAAGAACAAATCAAGTTGCAAATAGCCAAATGACACATTTTTCCTTAAAATATATAAGTATAATCAAACTAAGACATTGGGCCACGTGCTGCTATTCATATCTTTAGTAGGATTAGCTTTGCTATAGCTAGAGAAGTGGGGGCTCAACTTGTATCGCGGCTCCCCACTAACTTCTTGTAATTCTTAAGAGTTTCTAATAAAGTGATGTTTCAAAATAATAATAATAATAATAATAATAATAATAATAATAATAATAATAATAAATAAATAAATAAAGACTCAGCATAACGACTTTACAAAGCAATATGAGAGCTTCCGCCAAAATATCAATGGACTTTTCATCATTATATATACAATGGACTTTACAAAGCAATATGAGAGCTTTAGCCAAAAAGGGTATTCATCATTATATATACAATGGACTTTTCAGAAAAATGGTGCCCTTCAAAAAACTTGGGCCCTGTGCAACAGCCCAGGTTGCCCCTGCCCAAAACCAGGCCTGATGAAATCTAAGATGGTTCCCTTATTAGTCGAGTCGAAAACTAAACCGGTTAGTAAGTCAACTGGTCACTGGGCAGGGTTAAATTATATCGTTGTGGTTACAATACATTACAAGTAGCTAAGACACGAGAATGCTTTTGTCTAACGATATGTAAGTAACTTAAGTGTGGATGGGAACGATGTCATTCGCAATAGTAGGAAACCTGTGTGGCAAGCTGTGGTTTGGTTGGCCTTCTATTTATTATAGGGGTGTTCACGGATTGGGTAATATCTGAAAGGTTTTATGGATATTTAAATATATGTATGTCCGGATTCGAACTCGAGACTTCGGGATTGCACACATTACGTATGAGAGTTGATGTTAATAATTAATATATAAAATATTATTATTAATTATTAGTCACGAAATAAAACATAACGATAGTTAAATATTTAACGAGGTTTAGTTAACGGTCGTTAAATGTAAACTACGAGGACTAAGAATGAAATTAGTGGACAAGAAGGATCCGGAATCCCTTTGGGATGGCTTGGCCGGTCGTGGGCTACCCAACCCAAGGAGGTGGGATTTCTTGGTCACCAAGTTTTGAGAATGTATATATACAAACCCTTGTATTCATTATTCTCTTAATCTTGGATCACCAATAACCTAATTTCTTCCTCCTCTCCTCTCTCTTGTCTTTGGCCGATCGGTTCCAACCCTCCCCATAGGGTTTCGATTTTCCAAACTCAAGAAACAAGTGTTTGGTTTTATTTGTGATCCAAGGAACTAGCTTTTCACATCAAATCGCTAATAGTACGTGTGTACAAGAACGAAGGACAAGCACGCTTGAGCTTTTAATCTTGGTGGTCGACTTTTGTGTGGGTCGAATTTAATAAACCCTAAAGTTAGGGTTTTGGGTTTTAGTTCTTGTTCAATTACCGTTTGATTCTTGAATTGCTAAAAGGTACGCATTTTCTTATTCGGTTAATTACTTACATATATTATTCCTATTTACTTCCGCTGCATGCTTTGATGATGGTATTTGATTTTATATAATTGTTATGAGTATTAAATCCCAACAGTGGCATCACGAGCCGTTAATATGATGTAATTAATTACCGAAACACATAAAATTGAATCTTTATGATTATATGCATGCTTTTTATGGTTTCTAGGGTTTTGAATTCGAAACCCTAATTTTATTTATTATGGGTCGATTACCCTAATTTATATTAATTAGGTTTTAATTTTGTAAAACTTGTAGAAACCCTTGGTTGCATGCTAATTTTATGTGGTTAATTAATGAATAATTGTTATGTGCCATGTAATATGCGTATCTTGGGTAATAATTGTTATGCGGAATCTATGGTGGAACATGCATGTTTTGCCATGGAGTATTGTTTGTAATAAATTGTTTAGTGATACACACATGTTCTATTTATTTGATAATTATTGAATTGGGAAAGACCTCAATTATAACTAATAAAAATTCGTTACGTGCTAATTGGTATATTATTAACTTTGGCTTACGCAATCGACTTGTCGATGTATGTGGCTCATCTACCTTGTAGTTGAAAGCCCTAGTTAATATATGCATTTATTTACGCCTAGAATTGTTTATTAGAGTTTATCGAAATAATTATGCATGTGGCTAATTGTTTTTACATATGTTAAATTGTTTAGTTATATGTTTATATTATTTGAGTGTGTTTAATTTTTATTAAAATGCTTTTTTGTTTATATATTGTTTGACATGTTAGTAAGCAAAAAGAGTTTTTATGAATAGAAAATTAAATGGACTAAATAATGGCGAAACTGATTTGTTATCTAAGAATAATTCTTGAACTTTTAATCGATTGATGCGACTGTACTAAATGGTTAGAACGGCTCACCCACTAGAACAAACTATAAAGGGGTTAAAAGAAGTGCGCACAGTCACACCGAAAGGATGTCTAAGGTTATGCTTCTGCGCTTACCTGGTCCTCTGCCCTCTGTGAGTTCGATTGGAGCTACCTAGTATAACCATTATATGTACGAAGCATCTTAGTGCAAAGTTGTAAGTTTCTCAATGCATCGATTAAAACTTTGTAGAATTCAATCTTAGCAATTAAAATCTCATGTAAGTTTTTCGAAAATATTATGCTATAAAGTTGTATGCATGCTTCTTTATACATAAGTTTTGATTACACGTCAAAAATTGTACCCTTTAAAATTTAAGTTCATGCCATCTAATGATATGAAACACTTGAAGTTGTAATTTAGTTATGTGAGACCTTGATCTAGATTACAATAACAAGGTGAATTATTTTGTTGTGTGAGACCTCAGCTTAATTATTTGCAGTTTCTAAATTAGACAACTTAATTAAGTTAGTTAGTGAGACCTATAACTTAAGGCATAAGATGGGATAAAACATGCTTACATTTTGCATAATTGTTTGGCAAAATTGTAAATCCCATATTTTCTAGGAATAGAAAATTTGTTTGTCAATTATTGTTCTTCGACAATTACCTATTCTATACTTTCATCACTAGCAGATCAACTGATGTGGTGAAACTATGATAATGAGGGTCCTAGATTCAAGGAAAATTCTATGGTTAATATGAATATTGACCTAAGGGTATTTTATTTTCTTGAAAGATTTAATTATCGAAAATACTAAAATTGAATTTTCTTAATTCTTTTGATTGTATTAATGCAACATTAAACCGTAAACGTAGTTTGGGCTTTGGTAAATTGATCTAGTTCTGTTTTCAAACAAATGTTTGATCAAGAAAAATTTACTAAAAGACAAACATACTCTTTTCCATGGAAGAAGAGTGAGACTCAATCCTATTCCTTTTCATGATTGAGAAAGGTATGTTATGAATATTAGAACTGTCTAAATTCTAATATAACTCATTGCAACTTTAATAGTTAAGAAAATTGCACACCATGTTTTCCTTAAGAGATTTCATTACCCTCTGTTGGTGATTGAATTCTTATATGACATTTTGGTCAACTAGAAAACATGTTTGACATTATATGAGTTATTACATTAGCATCTAGACTAATTACCGCAAAATTGGTAAAAGACAAACTAGTATATTTTATCTAGTTGTTTTGATTTGAGCAATTAAAGGTGCTACACACCATTGTGGAGATAGTAGACCTATTAAGGAAGAAATTGCATGCTCAATTTTTCAAGTTAATAGCATGATGGATGATTCATCATCTACAAAGTAGAATACACTCTTTTATTACCTAAGTAATTGTTACAAATGGTCCTACAAAGGGGTAACAACGTAATAGCACGCTATTTTCACTGGTTAATGAAACACTTACGATGTTGTCAAATCCAGTGGGAGTATGGTGTATTACTGAATAAGACATTATTGTAACGTTGTCTAATTCAGTGGGAGTTACAAGTTATTATCTTGGTAATAACTCAGATTATTTCTAGCTTTTCTTGAAATAATACATTACGTTCAAAAATGTAGACATTCATATTCTCAAGGATAGTCATGAACGTTTCCTTGATAATTAAGTGCTCCTACATCTACTTGTAATGCTTATATATCTACGACACTATCATATTGCTCACATAAACAAATGAATGTCATGGTGTTTATCTATTATATGATGTTGTTCTATGCACAAGTGGGAGAAGTATTTATTGTATGCATAGGAACAACACATACCAATATGATTAATGGATTCTCTTGATCGTAAGGTAAGAGATTAACGTTCTAATAAGATTGTCTTGCTTAAAGAATATGTGTCAAGATTATAACATAGACTACTTTTATGTCTTATGTCATTAAAATTATAGAAACACTTGAAGTTACATTTTAGGTTAAGTGAGATCTTGGCTAGATTGTAATCTCAAGGTAAATCTCCACTTGTCGTGGGATCGGGCGTGGATGCTTTTGCAGTTTCTTAAGTTGGACACTTCTTGGAATGACATAAATAAATAAAGTAATCTAATGATACTTTAAATATTTGTGTATTCTTGAAATGACATAAATAGTTTATTAACTTGAAAATAATTAATTGAAACCATGGCGTGGTGTTCATAATAACTTTAAATTATAAATGTTTATGTGTTTCGTTGTAAAGTCACAAACATGAAGTCTTTTAAAGACTTATAATATAAAGTAAAATATTATAACTGTTATGTCTTTTGACTTGGTCAAAGAATACTTATGTTATAAAACATGCAATTGGCTTGAATATTCTATTGTACCATTAAGTTGATTTAGTTGGTAAATAGGTAGGCCAAAAGGAATAAGTTTATCTTACATATTGTTAGATTGTCTTACAATATTAATTCTAATGAAATACTGTATGTATATGGAATGTTCAGTTAGAAGAATCAAACATTTGTTATATTGTTTGATTCAAGATAACTATATTTTCTTTTCTTCCAAAAGCTATCAAGGTTAGAAAATTGAGTATTGATTGGATATACTTAATAAAAACTCAAACCTAGAAGATTAATAAGACACCATTTAGTATGGAATGTGATGAATCACATTGAGTCTTATATTGAAGTTCTGATTTGTTAAAACTACTTATGGAGTACGTTATTAGCGAACAAGATTTACGAACTGTTAATGTGATTTGTAATATCCCAAAAGAAAACAATTTAGTGTTGTTCTAATTGCTAAAATATTTATAGATAGTCTTTAAATTACAAAAGCAAGTGGGAGTTTTGTTTAGATCTTGAAGAGATTAAATTACAATTACAAAACACATAATCTTCGTAAAACATACTAGTGAATATCATGATAAGGTCAAATATGATAGACCTCAAGATGATGGAATTCTCATTCATAGATCCGCAAGGATTCTCAGATAATTGATTGATGTGCTGAGATATATGAGTTGCAGGATCATGGTAAACCTGTTAATCATGATGATGCATTTACCTAACATTGAATTGTGGTAAATTATTCATACTATGAATGATAAGATGCTGTCCATAAAGATAATCAACTCTGAAACTTGGTTTATCTTAATAAAGATGAGTTTCTTAAAAGGAAGGAAACCCCTAGTGGTTTAAATCTTTGTGTAGAAATCATATGGACAATATTGTACATGTGTTTAATGCATGACTTGTGACAAGATTATTAATCACACTTAAGCAATTAACTGTGATTGAATATTCTTTCGTTGGCACATTAAATATATAATGATTATAATTGTCATACTTATTTTCATTGATATGAAAAATGACAATTGGATATTAAAACTCTTTCTTGTGTGATTGCTTTTGCGAGGACGATAAGTAATACAAATGAGTTTTATGAATTCACATAATCTTTGAAAATGTACAAATTGCAAGAATCCATGAATGGATATATGCCTGCATCTAGGAGATGATTCTTATGTTTAACTATTAAATCCAAGTTTTGGTTTAAAAATTAAAATAAGATAATTTCTAAGTATTCCTGAAAGCTAGTGGGAGTATTTTGTTCATTTTCTTTAAATCTTATATGTTGTGGGTAGTAACATTCCATCTAAGCTAAATGTTAAGTTTTAGTTTGGGATGGAACTTCACATGAAAGATTTAGAAAATAAGACATACAACCTTTGAATATATGTTTATTATTAATAAACATGTGTGGTATTAAATAAATGAGTCTAATAGAACATGATATATCATTTGGAAAATAGATATGTAGAACATGAATGAAATCTTAGTTTGACACAAGGATTTTTTATGTACATCATGTTATTGTTGTATCATGCTTGAATGCAAGATGATTTGACAACATTGATATCTAATGAAGTTATTAGATAACTAGTGTAGTGAATATTCTAATAGAATATGTTTGAATCTAGAATTACATTCCTCAGCCTGGAGTTGCTCTCAAAATTCTATGGATGAGCAATACAACAATTGTCGCGTAATTGTCATAGCCAACAAACTTGAAAGTTTGGAAGGCATCAAACATTACACTGTAGATATTGAAGTTTACAAAATTTTTAAAGAGCATATTGTTGTTTGTATACAATGATGCTGGTATAATTGAGATGACATTCAATACTAGTCATGGGAGGATTTCATCCTTGTAAATGGTCATGTGAACTGGTTGTGCTCAACTAAAAGCATAGTTGCATTATACAATAAAGAATAAGAATACTTTAAACTTTAAAATGTTTGAAAGTTTGATTGTCATAAATTGGTGCTTGAGGATGTCACACACTTTATGAAATATTATGCGGCAATATCAAGATATTTTGAATGCACACATACAAGAACTTCGCTAGTTGAATTCTTGAAATAAGTATTCTCAAAATTCCAATAGATCAAAGTTAGTTGAAATTATGCCTTGTCAACAAGTATGATTGTCATTACTTGAGGCATAATTCATTAACAAGTATTATCATGCATTGATCTATTTAGTATTTGGATAAGGGATGTTTTGAACAAATATTATTTAAATGAAATAAAATATTGGTTATGTTTATTTTTCATTTTCTTAATATTATATCCTATATTTGCATGTTTAATCCGTGAATAACTTATGTTATTCTAAAAGTCCGTTGTCGATCAATGATGTGGGAATGTCATTGAATTAAGACAAATCTGAGTTTTGTAGAATATACTTTTAAAGTATATTGATGCGTGGGACATACCAGATTCACATGATATTTAATGAATTGAATATAGGACTCATCCCAACTTTACATGATGATACTTTATGGATCTTTGTCATTAAGTATATCATGAAGTGTTTATCCTCAGACTTGAGATACCAGATAACTGATATGAATGTAGTGCATTTGTGTAAGATAGTCTAACGCTATCCGTAACTGGTAGTTATAACGGCTATTTTCGGAAGTGTTGCAAAGTTCATGAGTTATGTTTGTAGTCAAGAGAATTTGTTCCTTTGAATTTGTTTCAAAGCGTAATACTATATTTGGGCCCCTCGTAGGGTTGACAAGATGTTTGTATGGCCATACCTAAGATCTATCTGGAATACGTTCAGATGATTTGGTAATCTTGTTCAATCGAATAAAACGAGAAACAAAATATTAACTTATGAAATGACTTGATCCATATTCATAGTTAATGTAGTATTAGTAACAAAAGGATAAGTAAAAATGATGAATCATTAAATGGTTTTTTCTAGGAGACCATACTCGATTTGATCTGGGGGCATTGGCGTGTGAAAGCTAGACTAACTGATGTCATTACTATATTTAGTAATATCCAAGTGGGAGCTGAAAGGTTTATGGATATTTAAATATATGTATGCCCGGATTCGAACTCGAGACTTCGGGATTGCACACATTACGTATGAGAGTTGATGTTAATAATTAATATATAAAATGTTATTATTAATTATTAGTCACGAAATAAAACATAACGATAGTTAAATATTTAACGAGGTTTAGTTAACGGTCGTTAAATGTAAACTACTAGGACTAAGAATAAAATTAGTGGACAAGAAGGATCCGGAATCCCTTTGGGATGGCTTGGCCGGTCATGGGCTACCCAACCCAAGGAGGTGGGATTTCTTGGTCACCAAATTTTGAGAATGTATATATACAAACCCTTGTATTCATTATTCTCTTAATCTTGGATCACCAATAACCTAATTTCTTCCTCCTCTCCTCTCTCTTGTCTTTGGCCGATCGGTTCCAACCCTCCCCATAGGGTTTCGATTTTCCAAACTCAAGAAACAAGTGTTTGGTTTTATTTGTGATTCAAGGAACTAGCTTTTCACATCAAATCGCTAATAGTACATGTGTACAAGAACGAAGGACAAGCACGCTTGAGCTTGTAATCTTGGTGGTCGACTTTTGTGTGGGTCGAATTTAATAAACCCTAAAGTTAAGGTTTTGGGTTTTAGTTCTTGTTCAATTACCGTTTGATTCTTGAATTGCTAAAAGGTACGCATTTTCTTATTCGGTTAATTACTTACATATATTATTCCTATTTACTTCCGCTGCATGCTTTGATGATGTTATTTCATTATATATACAATGGACTTTTCATAAAAATGGTGCCCTTCAAAAAACTTGGGCCTGTGCAACAGCCCAGGTTGCCCCTGCCCAAAACCAGGCCTGATGAAATCTAAGATGGTTCCCTTATTAGTCGAGTCGAAAACTAAACCGGTTAGTAAGTCAACTGGTCACTGGGCAGGGTTAAATTATATCGTTGTGGTTACAATACATTACAAGTAGCTAAGACACGAGAATGCTTTTGTCTAACGATATGTAAGTAACTTAAGTGTGGATGGGAACGATGTCATTCGCAATAGTAGGAAACCTGTGTGGCAAGCTGTGGTTTGGTCGGCCTTCTATTTATTATAGGGGTGTTCACGGATCGGGTAATATCCACAGTAACCGAAAACCAGAACCAAATCAAATCGAAAAAAACTTAACCGAATTTGTAGCCGAACTGAATTGGTCATAACCGAACCGAACCGAACTAAATATTTGGTTATCGGTTTGGATATGGTTATGGCAATGAAAACGGAAAACCGAATTCTAATAAATATATATTTTTTCTATGTATTTATATGAATAAAAAAATATAATAAAACTCTTTTTTTTAGTATAAATATAACATTTTTCTATGTATTTATATGAAAAAAATTACTAAAACTCTTTTCTAGTATAAATATATTATTATTTAAGTTTGAAAATAAATTTTATACTAAAAATATATATATTAAATAAAAAATAATTAAAATTATGTAATTTGGGTTATTTGGTTCGGTTTTCGGTTATAGGGGTTCGGTTTTCAGTTATTCGGTTCGGTTTTCGGTTCGGTTGAGTAAAATTTGAATTCGGTTTGGTTTGGTTTTTTGTTTGACCCAGAAAAAAAAAATTAACCGAACTAACCGAACCGAATAACCCGATAACCGAATCGATGAACACCCCTAATTTATTGTGGATATTTAGAAATAAAATTGTGTTCCAAGGCCCTTAAAACAGTGAGGTGGATTTAATGTTCGAAATACAACTGACTTTTTTACAAAACTAGAGATAGAAAAAAAGAGAATTTTTTCTCCAACTAAACGTACCCTTAGCATCTCCTTTGAAGTTCTTTTTCTTTTAAATTAAAAGCCGTCGCAATTGAAGACAAAAAAATGCTAACAAGAAGCTAGTAGCGCGTTAGTAGAATACAAACAGAACATGCGACTAAGAAAACATGAGAACACAAAAAATTATGCTCCCTCTTTGAAATTCTGTACATGACATTGTTTGCAGATAACTTAAAGGAAGCTCAATAACCAGTCTCATGAAGTAAACATTTGGTGCACATGGTCGAATTCTGATTAAAATGGTATTGTTTTTTAAATTCAATTAGATGAATTCAATTTTCTATGCTATAGCAAAGGAATTGCAGGTGGAAAGATGGGTAGGTCTCTTAAGAGGCTATCAACATTGAGTATTTAATGTATTAACTCTACACAAATATCTGATCATTCAAAACTACAACCATCAGATATATTGTTTGTACATGTAATAATGTTAAAACACAAAGAACCGACTACCATATTGCTCATTGTAGGGAATTACATTATTGGCTGGCAGCTATGTCAGTGGTTGACGAAAAGGGACGACATGGTAACAACTGATCATTCTTATCCATTTTTTAAGGTTCTTTCAGTCTTAATATTCTTCCAAAAGTTGAAATTATAAGTGTTTGGATCAGTTAAGTTGAATATTCAAATGATTATTTAATCGGAAAACAATGGCGTCCTTCATGAAAGAAATAAAACATGTTAAAATCCAACTTATTATCATGTATAAGAGAACATTTTCTTTGAGTTCCACACAATGTGTATTGCTTACATTAATATGCTAACCTCAAGGTAAAGTGACACACATAAGAGTAACTTCATGTAGATCTAACATATATTATTGTCTACACATATGTATTGTCTGCAGCTCCGGTGTGAATGACATGATTTAATATCTTAGTAACATTAGAAATAATAGTATCTGCATGTGGAGACAATTAAAAGTCTGATTGATTCCAAGATACTATGAATGGGTTCATCTGGGATATCAAAAAGTACTTATTTTGACGGATTACCCGCTCCAACCGACCCATTAACTCTGTTGAAATGTTCCCAATGTTTAATTTTTCCCTTCAAAATGTTATAATGTGTAATAATATTGGGATAAACATATACGAAGTTTCTCTAGGATTTAAGATGCCCGGATTATTCTTAGATGAACAGGCAGATGCATATTGTTTATAAAACCCATAAAGTTGACTATTCAAAGCATTGACTCTATCAAGTCTCTAATCTAGAAGAAATGTGACATGCTAACAATGAAGTTTCTTAATCTATGATAAATTCCTGATTAACTTTTTATTAAATTAACATGCTAAGAGCTGACTTTCATAATGCCAATTATAAACAGTAACATTATTGGCCACCAATTCCTGATCACTATTTGTTTAGTCAACTGTCAATAAGAGCTGGAAAAAAAACATTTGTTATACAATCATGTGATGAGGGCATGACTCATGCAAACACAAAATTGTGGGTTGCATTTCTGTGTCTGATTCAAACTTCATTAGTTCATTAGGCATATTGGAATCTCGACCGAAGTTCTTGTATTTTAACAACAGTGCGATGAATCCATGATATCTTGGAAATCAGGTACAGCTAACAAGAAGCTTAGTAGTAAGTTACAGGAGTAAAAATGGAAAACGCAAATAAGAAAACACGAGAACACAATAAAAGTACACTCCTCCTTTGAGGTTCTGCACATATGATTGCTTGAAATGTTATAAATTTATGATCATAGAAATATGAGAATCGTGTAAATACTTTCAGATTGAAGTATTTCGATAGTTCTATCGAAATCTCAAATCGGATAAAACTCATATTAAGAAACGAGAATGTGTTTTTTGTTGTTATGAAACCGAACCAAAGATGGATAATATATATATGACCAACAAAACTGAACAGCGGTTGTAACTGCCATAGCAGTTATTTAACTTGGACCTTGCCAGGGGCTGCCGCCCCTTGGTCCCTGCTACCAGGGACGCTGCCCCCCGACCCTCGTGATTCGGGGCTTCGCCCCCAAATGAAAGTTATAATAACGTCATACAAGTGTGCACTCCGCACAACCCCGACTTGTTGAACATTTATCACGATTACACATTGATCAACTAAGTCAATCCATTACACTTAAATCATATTGGTGTGCAAAATCATGAACATGGAATACTCATTAAGTCGACGTCCTTTCTCGTTTATAATGAGTTGTAAGCTAACAAATTGGCACCCGAGTTAAATAAATGTCATAAGAGCTACAATCGTTTATTATGAGTTTTAATTAAGCTAACGTTTTGTGCATATGGTTTAATCCTGATAAAAAGGAATTACAATGTCCGCATTTAGCTAATGCATGTCCAAAGTCAACTAAAGAGAGTTGATAACAACAATTTAATTTAATGCAATTATGTGATCAAAACATTTAGGCTCACGCATACTAAGGGATGACTTTGAGCATCACATCATAGCTTATAATTTAATATTTCCTTTCATGCTCAGCACATCACCACATGTTGCTTGGAACGCTGGTTAAAGCGACCTGCTAGCCACACGCAAATGTTTTTATATAAGACTACTTGATCAAAGCTAACCAACACAAAGGCAGTTGACTTTCCGCATACTGAACACACTCCGCAAAACAAAGCCAAGGCTGTTGTCTCAAGGTCTTCTAACTTAGACATAGTCATAGCCTCATAGGTATTGCCTTGATTATTGTCTTAAGTTGTTTAACCATAGTCTAGCCGCACGGTTAGCTTGGGTTTGATGACCCGAAACTTGTTTTTGAGACTTGTTCATTAGATTGGATCTTTGCCCGACCTTAAGATGACTTAAGGCTTGTTAATATTTTTGATAAAAATTCAGCTCTCATATTTTTGTAAACCTATAAAAATATGTACAATGTCAAAAGTATATAATCACTTTTATAATCTCGTTATATATAAATATCTAAGACGCGACTACTATATTTTTAGGTTGTCGTTAAAGCTCGTGACTTCTCGATATACACTTTATATCGTCGAAACCTATTGCTTATCTACAAGGTGAGTTCATAGCCCCAACTTTTGTTAAACTGTTTTATAAACTCTTTGGGGGAGATACATGCTACTGTTTTTATTACATGCTACTACTGGTTTTCTATGATCACAATTGCTTGAAAACTGTATGCTCTTCCTGAAATTGTTATTGCTAAGTTAGAAACCGATAGCTAATTTACCTACGTAGAGATAGTTGTATCTTTGGGTAGAGGCACCCATCATATCTTTGGGTAGAGGCACCCAGCATGTCTTTGGGTAGAGGCACCTAGCATAACTTTGGGTAGTGGCACCCAGCATAATTTGGTTTCGTCTTCAGCTTAGTGCAATAATAACCACTTTTGATTATGGGCATATAACAATGTAGCCCACTGATTTTCCCAGACTTGAAATCTTGTGATCAAACTGTTTTACTTACAAACCTATGAACTCACTCAACCTTTGTGTTAACACTTTTTAGCATGTTTATCTCAGGTTCGAAAGGAACTAGCTGGCATGTGAAGGCTCACGGAAAATATTTTGAAGACGATGCATATATTATTATTCAAAAAACTTTACAACTTTTATGTTTTACCTTTTATGATTTTAAAAACTTGTGGGACTTCTCTTTGTAAACTCTGATATTTTAATCCAGATGATAATTTATTTCAAAATGTCTCATTTAGAGTCATTTTCTGTAACTTGTTCTGTGAACTATGAAGTAATACCCAGTGACACAATCTTCCGCTGCGATAATTTTGGGGGTGTTACACAAATAGATAAAAGACATCAGATTCACTACGAGTCCCCAAGATGATCTCCCTTTTCAAGTCCTACCATTATGCTTCTAGAAGGAGTGTCATTGATCAAAGACAAGAGTTTCTTCATCAGCTCAGAAGTAAAACTATAAGAAGTACTAGCAGATGATTGTATTTCATTTTGTTTAATATCAACATTGGCATTATAAGTTTCTTTAAAACCACCCTGTTTAACAGGATTATTATTTTTAACAAAGCCAGGTGGAAAACAAATGAGTTTATAACATCTTTCAATAGTGTGTCCAGTTTTTCCATAGTTTTTATAATTCATATTAGAATTTGGAGCTCTATTAGTGGTATTAGTGACAGAACTTCTAGTGTTATTACTGTTATTGTTAAAAACCCTCCTATAATTGTTAAAAGAATTAATAACAAAAGAAGAAGCATTCAATTTAGAATCAGAAACTCTAGAAGACGCAGGAACCCCTTTATGGGATTCCTCTCTAGAAACAGTAGCATAAGAATCTTTTACCTCAGGGAGAGGATTCATA
Organism: Chrysanthemum seticuspe; assembly: GCA_019973895.1. Lineage (NCBI taxonomy): Eukaryota > Viridiplantae > Streptophyta > Magnoliopsida > Asterales > Asteraceae > Chrysanthemum > Chrysanthemum seticuspe. The sequence goes on from BPTQ01000001.1 coordinate 44,327,250, forward strand.
ATTAAAGGAGTTGTTCTCACAGGCTGATAACAGTCATCAAGGCCCATGAGAAACTGCATTAGCTTTATAAGCTGTTGATGTAAACCCAATTCCTTACTAGCATCACAAGAACATTTAACCTCACAAACACACTTAGGCAGTTGATAAGGATTTAAAATATATATTTTAGGGGGTCATTTAAGCCCTAAATCATTACATTTTATATCTGTTACTGCTTAAAATCGTTTCATTTCACATTTTAGGTCTTTCGGAAGCAAAATGCTGTAATGAAGCATATTTTGACGAAAATGAGCGAAAACATGAAGAAAATGACAAATTCATGAAAACAGGGCATTTTCTCAAGCCTGACGGCGTCCCAACTCCAAGGGCGACGCCGTCGCTCACATGGTCTTCTAAAAACTCTCAAGCGACGGCTCAGAACCTATTTTGGTCGTAACAAGTGACGGTGTCACGCCTTATTTTAAAAGGTCGTCACTCTATCTTTCTACACCAGATGACCAAAGTTTTCTCAAGATGGCGTCATGTGCAACCCAGACGGCGTCACAACTACAAAGCGACACCGTCACAAGCCGATCAAGACTATCACAACATGTGCGCGAAGTAGCTGGTACTTTTTTGGCCATATCTTTTGCATACGGACTCGGATTTAGGCGATTCATAAAAGGAGATGATCAAGACGAAAAAATCTACGATTTGGTGAAAAAGGAATCGCAACACCGTCACTCTATAGTGCTGACGTTATCACTCTTTGCCGACAGAAAATCTGCCTATAAATATAACCTCATTACTTCACTTTTTTTTTGGGTATAAGGGATTTCACCCTGGCAAAATAAATTACTTCACTTTTTGCAAGCCTTAAACCCTAAGTCCGATTCTAGGGTTTAGGTAGGTGTTTTTCCAGCAACTTAGAGGATTTTAATCACTCCATAAACATCTTATAATTGTTTGTTGATTCTACCTTAATTCATGTCTTCAATTATAATTATTGTTGCTTATTATTCATTGATTATTCTTGGCTAATTCACCTAGTGTTTGCTTATGATTGTATGAAACTTGTATATAATTAATTAGATCTTCTAGTTTTCTTATTGATTTTGTGTCTATCTTCATCATTAAGGTGTGACAAATTCAATGAGTCTAATTTATTTAGTTTATAATTCTTGCATGCTACTGTCTCTTGTTTAATTGGTAGACACTAGATTAAGGAAAACTGACTTCTTTTTTAATAGTTGCGAGCTTGAACGTCCTAAATATTATAAAGCCTTAGAGTGCACTATAGGCTCTCGTTGTGTTTATTGCGTGAGTTGTAGCTTAAGGATAATAGGATATTCGGGGTAGATACCTCGATACTTGTCGATCCTGAGTGTTCTAGAGGAGAGTTATGATTCATAGAATTGGAGAATTATCACCAACCTATGACTAAAATGGAATACAATGCTTCAATTATGCAAGGATGTGACAATTCAGTTGGTAGAATTTGTTAGCTAGCAAGGAGTAACACATCTTAAGTAGATACGCTTCACTTACCTTGTAGAATCTTAATATACTTTCGTTGCATTTAGTTTAGTAGTAGTTTAATTACTTAAAACCCCCACTCCTTCAACCCAAGATTTTTATTGCTTTCTATTAAATATAAAAGACTAAAAATAATCACCCCCTCACCCTTGCCTTTTCGTCATACATCTCGACTAGCATCTCTATTCCCCTAGAGAACGATCAACCCCCTGGGCATGCCCATACTACACTGCAATGATTAGGTACACTTCCTAGTGGTTGTAAAGCTTGCTCGCAGAAAAGGAAGTCTTTCGACTGCGAACCACGCATCAAGTTTTTGGCGCTGCTGCCGGGGAATAGAATACCTAGTTCGGTTTCTATCTCGATTAGGTTCATTTGCTTGATTCCTATCAAGTGAGTTTTTTTTCTTTTTGTTAGCTTTCTTGTATTCTATCCCTCTTCTTTGTGTTTTTGTTTGTAAAACCCTTTTCATGTGTCGCTATGGCAAGTGAAGTTGCATTTGAATCACTAACAAATGAAGAAAAATTATATTTCATAGATAGAATTGCTTCTTATTGTTCTAATGAATTTTTGAGTGATCTTAGAGATATCCAAGAGGAGATGGGTGTAAAGTTATATGAGTTTAATGAATTTTGTGCATGTGTGGCTTCTATTCAACAATCATTGTTAGGATCAACTCCTTTTAGTGAGACCCTTTGAAAAAATTTGGAAAAAGCTTCCTAAGCGTAACCCATAAGTTGAATGAAATCATAGGCTTGTCTACATCACAACTTGAGGAAACAGATAAGGAGGATTTATTCGATCTTATGCATCATGAACAAAAAGATCTAGTTTTTAAGAACATGGAACCTAAACCCGAACAAGATTGTGAGATGGTTAGAGTTGAACTAACTAGTTGCATGCGTAGGGATAGATTTCACCAAAACATATGACACGCATGAGGAATCCTTTAAGCAAATAGAACACAGTGATCAAACTTTTGAGAATGATTCTTATGAATCGGACCAAGAATTTGAAATGGCTAAAGAAGAATTTGAGATACTTAGAGTGTATTTAGGTTAGATCATACTAAAACACATGATGAACATATAGGTGATCTAGATATAATGCATAATGAGGTGAAAACTCCAAGCCCAAAAATCCTACCATCATTTGAGGCACACACACCACTCGTGAATTACTCAGAAGAAGTAGAAGAAACTTTAGGAATCCCGATGGAGGTAGAACCTTTAAACCAAACACAGCTAGAGGATATAGATTTAGATCCTTGTAATGATAGCCTTGCTCTTAGTTTTAGGGAATTTCCTAGTGTTGATGAACCGAAACCTCAATCTTCACTGTGGAAAACTAGAAGGGGGGTTGAATAGTTTTACCAATTTAAAACTTCCTTTTAAATATTTAGATCGACTTATGTCAATCTATTTGGTTGTTTATGTTGGACGTTGATAGATAGATATATAAACGTGTAATGAAAGATAAAGAGTAAGAAGCACATCACCACGACACAAGTATTTATAGTGGTTCGGCTACAAGGACACCTTCCTTGCCCTACTCCACTCCCCGAGTCACCTACTCGAGAGTTCGTAAACACTACACCAACTCCTTATGGCGGAGGAGCCTTCACAACGTCGCTTACACCTCTTTCTGGTACAAAGCTAAATACCGAGTTCTTTCACACCAAGGCGAACCACACCTAACACAACGTCGCCTACCCTTTATACGGTGCTAGGCTAACCACCGAGTTCTTTCACACTAAGGAGAACTAATCCTATCATAACGTCGCCTACCCTTTATTAGGTACTAGGCTAAGCACCTAGTTTCATTACTATGGAGGAACTACTACCCTTCACAACACAACACCTAATCTCAAGGAGATCACTCCTTGTTACAACACCATCAAGGATATCACCATCCTTGGAAATAAACAAATACTTATATGTATAACGATGCACTTCATCGATTATACGACCTAGTAATTCTTCCCAAATGCCACTTGATTTGATTCTTAGGCATCTTTCATTAATGCCTTTGACACAACACTTGGCACCCTTCACTAATGCCTTCGTCTAGACACCTTTAGCATTCTTCACTAATGCTTTTGACACGAACGTTTAGCACCTTTCACTAATGCTTTGTCTTGACACTTTCGGCATCCTTCACTAATGCCTTCAACCCAACATCTACGGAGGAAGAAAGAACTATCAACAAGAGAACCTCAGTTGTCTTGATGATGACGAAGCATGGCAACTCATGGACTTGAGCTTGCTCGACTTCAAGAAGTGGTGATCTCGCCTTTAAGAGGAACCTAAAGAATCACACAAAAACAAAAGACAAACTACATAGATCTCTTGGATCTGAGGTTAGAGAGGTATAATACTTGGGGGAAGTATGTGTGTAAAAGTGGTAAGTAGAAAGGAGGAAATGGCTCTCTATTTATAGAGGAAATTTTCTACTGTTCCCCGGATCCCGCGGATCCCTCCCACAAGGGATCCGTCTAGCACAAAGCTAGGGATCCGTGGGACGCTCCTCTTTGCCCATGGGTATTTTTGGTTATGGGTCATGGGTCATGGGTCATGGGTTATGGGTTGATCCATGGGTTTCTATCTAGATACAATGTATCTCAAGGATACAATGAACTTGGTTAAGTGGTATATATAAAACCATGGATTATGGATCAATACCATTTGCTAGTTTTTACCCATTTAGCATATACTTGTTTTTACCCATTTTAGTATATACTTAGTTAAGTATATGTTAGCCGAATATGTAAACACTAGTTGTTGTACATATGTATCTAAATCATAAAAACACTTTTACTTGTTTTAGTGTTTTATGTGAAAACGTTAGTGTGTTAGAAAACTATTAAATCAAACTATTTACGTATTTGATTTGTCTCATTAAAATAATTTTACGTTTGTTATCGACAAAATATTAGAAGATCGTAAAATATAAATAAACATTTTTACGGCTTATTTGTATTAACAATCTCCCCCTTTTTGTTAATGACAAAACATAAAATTATTTTAAGGAAAAACTAAAAACTCGTAGCAAATTTGAATTAGTAGTTTTTACATTCTTCTCCCCCTTTTTGTCGAAACAAAAAGTGTTAAATGAAACTAACACAATTTTTATAAAAAAATATGTAAAAGAAAATGTAAAGAGAGCAAGTGACGGAAATGGTACTCGTCTTAACTCCCCCTTGACGAGTCCATTCCTTTGAGAGGGCGTCAAGTACATAACGTAAATAAACTAATGTGTTTGAAAATAAGTTTGCAAATGGTTCGTCTAAGTGACGAAAACGTGCTCCCCCTTGAAGATTGCAAAGTTGCAATGGGGTGTCATGAAGTATAATCCAAAAGCGGATTAAGTTGCAAGTGATTTTGCAATATCGTTTGACACAAAGCTCCCCCTAGCTTTATGGTGTCAAAATCTTCATATGTATTTTGAAAATCTACAAAGTAAAGGTTAGGAAACAAGAGTATAGTGCATAATTTCCTGCAAATAAAAGTTAGTATAAATTTGTGCTTCTGTACCACGGATCCCACGGTTCCCTTCTTGGAGGGATCCGTCTAGGCCATTGTTAGGGATCCGGTTGTCTGGTGACAGTTTCTTCAGCAATGAGAATGTGCCAATCAATGCTAATGAGAAGATGAGATATGTGTACAATGTAACAAGCACAACACACAAAATGATTATGGCATATAAATATTCATTCAATAAAACAAGAGATAATCAAACAAATCTCTAAAACTAAGAGAATGAACTAGGCCATATAAGTACTACTTAATACTAACTAGTTACTAGACTTAAAATGCGATAGTGTGCTTGAGTCTAGGGATGAGTGAACTTTTTTATTTGATCCAACTTTGCAAGAAGATGATTAAACATGAAATGTATCTCATTTTGTGCTTCTTGAACAAGTCCTTGAGTGATTAGACAATTTGGACAATTATTGTCTTGGTTTGGACCCGGAGGGAAATGGATATTTTGAGGAGGCTCTATGTGTGATTGTGGGTCTTCATTTTGAGAAGTAGGATGAGGTTCTAAAAATGAGGGTGGTAATGGAACTTCTTCCATATGATCAAGGTTGTTCCTTGTCTCCCATGATGGACTAGTTGGTGTTGTTGGTGGTTCCCTATTCAATGAAAAGGTTGGTGAATGAGAGGTTCTTGGTGGTGAATGATCCAATGAGTAGATGTTTGGGTGAGGGAGAGGCTCATTCAAGGAGTGTAGTCCATGCTCAATGAATGAGGGTTTTGATGGCTTGCTAGAACTAGCCAAGTTTGGTTTTGAACTAGATGATCCTTTTTCTAGTCCGAAAGGTTTGATGCTAATCCTTGCGGTTCTCTTAGCCTTTGTTGGATGAGTTTGATGAGGTGGGATTCTAGTATCATTATCTCTAATGGGAGATGTTTCGGTGGATGAGATTTCATGAATCATTTGACCCTTTCTTTTGGATGATCCTTTTGTTGAGGAGTTGTTGCTAAGAGCCTTAGTCATAGTGATGATGATGCTAATATTAACTTCTAATTGCTGATTTTTTGAAAGGTAAGTGAGAATGGTGCCTTAACCCTAAGGTTGTTTGGTTTATAAAGGATAATTTGAATTAGGAAATTAAATTCTTGGCCACTTAGAGGATTAAGCATGCTCTTAAGATTTTGATCAGCTCTAGGAGGATAATAAATGAATGCTAAAAGTGGTTAGAGAACCAAAGGTGACTTAAAATTAAATATGGAAGCTGATTAAGGCTTTCTGCAGCTACGGATCCCGCGGATCCCTCTCAGCAGGGACCCGTCTGGTTAAAGACCGGGGATCCGGCTGTCAGGAAGGTTCTAGGTGAAATGATTATGCTTTTGTAAGGTTTATTATCAATGGATTTCGAGGTTTTGACTTAATTTTGAAGTCTTTTGTTAGGATTCAAATATTATGTGTTTGATGATTCGGGTGGTCTTGGGAGATCAAAATACATGTTTTCCATTTTAGAGAGAGAAAGTAGAGAGAGAGGGTGTTCTTGCTAGAGGTTTACACAAATTGTAGAGTATTAGATTATGAAGCACCACCCCTTCCATGGATGGAAGGGGTATTTATAGTTACAAGAAATACGACCTCCTAACGGCCTGTGGATCAGGGATACAGTGGGTAAAGACCCGTCCTTCCTCCACGGTGTTGCACTACGCTAAACTAAACTACTAACTAACTAATAAACTGATAAATAACGTAACTAACGACAAGTCTACGAGCTAAATTAAGCTAGATAACATTTGGGGTGACCGACTCTTCACTATGGAATTTTCTAATTCCTAACAATCTCCCCCTAAGGGAGGTCACCCCATATTTTACATTTTGAATCCTAGCATTCTATTTTATCTTTGTTCTTGAGCTCGTAGACTTCAATTCTTCATTTCAACAATCTTTGTGCTTTAGTAGTGCAACTTCAAAGTCCGCATTGATTTGTACTTTCAGTGGAGGTCTTTGAACTGATCCACATCTTTGATGATCTTCGAGCTTTCATTGAGATCATCAGCCACAGTAAATCTCTGGATCACCCTTAGTTGTGTTGCCATCATGTGAAGTTGTGACTTTCGGACCGACATGCTCACACTTTTGAATCATGACATCTTTCCATCAGAGTAGCGGAAGCCTTACTGGTTCATGATATTTGCAGCAGCGAAGCATAAGCATAGTATGAAATATCAGAGCCAGGTTATGTAAATATGCACCAGTCATGATTTCTTCAAATTAAGTGAGGATGCTGTGAGCATGCGGCTTTGGATTGACTCCTCAATTCTGATCAGCTGCAACCGTCCAAATGTACCTGCAAACAACAGTTAGCAATAAAACACACGAAAGTGTCTTTGATCACTTTCGCTGAATTGAGGTACACGGCCCACGGTTCCCCGTTGATCAGTATAAATACTGCCTGTGATCAGGTAGGATTCCTAAGAATCTCCTTGACAGGGTTTCGCAGCTGTTCTAGCTGTTCTCAAACCGGAACGTCTCAAAGAAGACAACACGGAGTGAGTGAACCAGCGAATTGAGATTCACTGATTGATGAAAAATGATTTGAAAAACAATCGCCTATTGCTTGAAGAAAGAGTTTTGCAATACGACAAAGGTTTTACGAGAAAGATCAATTTTCAAACAAAATACTTTTTGTATTAGAGAATGAGTACACATTCGACATGCTAGCGAAAAGAAGAGATTCGCACATCGAACGGTTTTTCTAAAAGTATTTTTCAATCAGAGATACTTTTTGAATTTGAAAAACATAAGTACACATTCGACGTGCTAGAGAAAAGAAGGTTTGCACATCGAACGGTTTTTCCAAAAGTATTCGTCAATTCCATTCCTGGACCAAGGTTGATTCAAGACTGAATCGCCCCATTGTTTCTATCCAGTTGTCACAAGTTTGATCTTACGAGAAGATCTCACATGTCACCCACCAAGAGCTTGTTTGATGTTGGCTCTAGAAGGATTTCCATCTTCATCGTGAATATTTTTTTCATACCACTCAGATGTTCTGGCAATACCACAAGGATAATGCGTAGGACTCTTAATATATACTTACTTTCCACATTGTGTGAAACAGCAAGTTTTCAAGAATTTAGTGTCCTAACGAGATATTGTGGATGATCTCTTGGCTCTAGACTCAATAGTGCATTTTGGTTCCTGTGTCGGAGACTAGGGAGAGGGTCTCCTACTTCAATATCAACCATCTCTAAGAGAAAGTCGATAGATTATGTCGGTTCCCCGTGAGAATGAAACAAGCCCTTTTAAGAGGAACTTGAGTGGTTTGGAAAGTTTAGTGTAGTGCATCACTGGGTCCATGATGTCTTGTCTTCAATACCAGTGTTACCTTAGTAACCACCAGTAGCATATGAATTGAACCCGGTTTCTGCCCTAAGGTTGAATTGATGGAAGGCTATTTCTTTTCACCCTTTTATCATTCATTTCTTTTTCATTCTTCAACCCCTTCAGTGCTTACCGAGACTTCATTACTAGAACCTTGTTGGGTTTATTCCAGTACTAGCTCTGTCTCAGTCCGCACTCTTCCCATTTCTCATTTTTCTCCTTTTTTCAATATTCCTAAGGACTCTACACTATCTAGTGGATTGTCCCTGGGAAGATCCCTCCGGTTCTGGCGGATCGTGGGAACGAATACCTAACCTAACCATCCTTATAACTCCATGCATAAAATAAATTGGTCGGTCTTTTGGTATTGTTCTTTCCTTCATGAAACCAATTGAAAAATCATTTGGAAAACCAATCAAGGTACTTGTGATACGAGATCAAAGCATTTTGTACCTTAATAGTTTTGATCATTTAGAAAAACCTCCCCCTCAACATGTGCGTGTGATTTAGAAATTGTTTGGCACAAGGAGGCAAGAGGACTTTGAAATATTTTCTTTGATCACAATTTTCATACGAAAAAGCCATTTGATTTTCATGGTAAAATTCTCCCCCTCAATATGTGCATAGGATATTTGAAATCATTTTTATCACATAGAGGCAAGAGTTCTTTTGAAGCACATCCACAATCACCAAATCCATTAAGAAAACCATTTGAAAACACAATCAAGGTACTTTATTATCTCATTTTAAAAAACTTTTGTACCTCGATGGTTTTGCTCCCCCTCAATATGTGCTTCGAGATTCGAAAGCGTTTAGCACATACGAGAGAGCAGCCTGCACAATTGAATCCAAACGATCACCTTTTATCAAATTTCATTATTAAATCACAAATTCTCCCCCGATCAAAAATATCAAACCCTTTGAGATTTTGGATCCCAAGTGATTTAATACGGTTTATAAAACATGGGAGAATATGTGGCCTGGTTTAAATACTCATCATGTTTTTGGATAAATCCTCCTCCTCAACATGTGCATTGTGTATGAAATCGTTTGGCACATGGAGGCAGGAGTGCCTTTGAAGGACTAAAACCAATTCCAATAAAACAGATTTGAGATTTAAATCACGATCTCTCCCACGATCAAAATTTCAAACCATTTGAGATTTGTGATCCCAAAAGATTTAAATCATTTAGAAAATTTTAGGGGAAAGACGTGGCAAGATTTAATTCTGAAAGATGACAGATAAGGACCATTTTAAGACATTAAAGATTGTTAGTGTCAGGTATGATAGTTTTTAAGAGATCTTTTAAGTAAAACAAAACAATTTCACAATCAAACAAGAACAGAAAAAATTTCATTTTGAAAGACCTTGATTCTAAAGAAAAAATCATACCATGACATAACATTAAATCTTTAGATCACCACTTATTGTTGTACAGAACGGACTTTTTGAAGATATATTGTATGAAAATATTTTAAATTAAATCACTCTCCCCCTCAATCGATGACCGAAGTCGATAATTGAGTGACTTAGATTTTGATAAAAAGAAGTCCGGTGATTTTCAAAATTTAGTCCAATATATTTTCAAAACAACATTTTTCCATTTTCAAAACAATTTAATTCAATTTACTCAAAAATTGTTTAAAAATGGTATCCTGCACAAAGATTCGTTAGGTGGTTGAGAAGCTTCTGTTGTTGCTGTTAGGGCTTTGAAGAAAAACCGTCTGCATATGCAGTGAGACTTCTTTTTACGTTGCATTTTGAATGCCAACTGAGGTCAAATTAAGCTCCGTTTCTTCAATCACTTAGAAGAAAACCATCTGCTGATGCAGTGAGACCTCTTACGTTGCATTTATGCCAACTCACCATTGAAGTCCAATTAAGCTCCGTTTCTTCATTTGTCAACCCAAGAAACAGTTACCCTTTCCTTTCGGCATCCAATCATCTTCATTAGTGGGATCCGGATCGGGAACATTCTTATAACCAATATACCTGCATACGTTAGTGAACACACATACAGACATATGGTGGTCGACATCACCCAAGCAGCAATCGACTAATAAAAGTCAATGTAACATATCAATCAGATCATATAAATGTATGGGAATAATGTGTACATCAAACTCTAATCATCTAATCCTAGCAATCATGTCCTAGGCACCTAGTCCTTCAACATAGGTTAACGTCATTTTTAATTAAGCATATTAGGATAATTAAGAAAGCCTGTTAGATGATATAGATTTGAAAACATTATCCCCCTCAATCAATGACTCAATTTGTGAAAAGTTTAAAAGTGCTGAAGTCATTGATTGAGTTTGCAGATTTAATAAAAACTCTGAAACTGATTGTTGTTAAAGCAACTCATTTTCCACCATTTAGAAAACACCAAATATTTTTCTGAAGAATTATAGACGGAAAAACATTTGTGTAGGAACAGCAGTCCTTCGACATACTTTCCTCAAATTGTTTTAGGATAAGTGCACGAAATATTTTGAAAAATTGTTTAAGCGCAACACTTTCCTTTCTTGAAAAGCGGGTTGCTATCTGAAATAATAGCAAACCATAGTTTAAGCGCGGGTCACAGTCAGAAGTAACTGTAAGCCATAATTTGAAGCCCGGGTTACAGTCTGAAATAACTGTAAGCCATCATTTGAGACATGTTTAGAAAGAAATATTTACACCTCCTGCTCGAACTTCATCTAAAGTCCCGTGCCATTATTGAATGACATTTCTAAGACCGTAGATGTTATCGATACCAGAAGACATGTCTTGATAAAACAATATTTTTGGTATTTTTTTTTTTTTTAAATTTTATGATTTTTTATGGGTTTTTGTTGGTTTTATATTTTTCTATTTTCTTTTTCTTGGTTTTATATTTTTCTATTTTGATTTGCTGGTTTTATATTTTTGTATTTGGTTTTTCAGATAAATATATACAAGGATAGAGTAGATGATATAGTATAAGAAGATGATGATACGAGTACCGAGATAAGGATATCAAGCAGCCCCGTTGTAGAAGATAGAAGTCATCATCTCTTAAACATTCACCACCAAAGCTTTCGAGGCTCCAGAATAGAAGACAAAACATGAGCCTTTGAGAAAGAGAGACTTTGGCAGCTTCCCCCCAAACCGAAAATCCGTATGTTGAGCAGATTCGAAGCTCTATTTCAAGCTTGCTTTAGCCAGGTGCACAAAGAAGCACACCATTATCATTGATCCAGCTGCTCCTTTTAAGACCGATAATCGAGAATCTCCGTTCGGGGTTATATCATCCATAAGAACAGCAACGTATCATCCTACACATAAATAATCTTCTCAAATTTCATAACCACTGAAGTCTGAAGCGATCCATTCCAAAAGGTGTCAAGAGAGCAATTCCCCCAAGTAGTTGAATTGTTGCAGTCAGCCTCTTTGTATAAGGCTCTAGAACTCTCCCAAATACACTTCATGAGGGGTATGAAGAACACCTTCCCATGTTCACATTTTTCTTCCCTGATGAACGTGTATGAAGCTCAAGAACCCGAAGTACACCAATATCCAAGAACTCTCCCGAATACACATCAAGAGGGTAATGTAGAACACCTCCCCTATGTTCACATCTTTCGTCCCTGGTGAATGTGTATAAAGCTCAAGTATCCGAAGTATACCAATACACAAGGAATGAATAACTGATAACATTGAAGAAGCAGACCAAGTCACTGATTATCTCTGCGGGTGACAATCTCTGCGGATGTCAACACCGGAATAAGTGATTATATCTCTGAATCACTGATTAAGCACTCAAGTGAAACAGCTGAGCATCCCCAATGTACACAATCTCTCTCCCCTGATCATTGCGATACCATCGAAATCACCACACACTAGTGTACCTCTGTTATCTTCAGAAACTTTCTCTAACATCACTTCCCCACGTAGTTGGAATAATAACACAAAAAGCCTTGATGAGTAAAACCTTGAGTTTCTCTGCGGTCATGACAATTGTTTTCCCGGGATATCTTCAATCACTTAGAAGTATTAAGCTCATCAAGTTTACTTGCCATGAGTCAAACCTTGAGTTTCTCTGCGGTACTAACATTTGTCTTCCCGGGATGTCTTCAGTTACTTAGAAGAGTTAAGTTCATCAAGTTTACTCGCTTTGTGTTTATATGTGAGTCTCCTAACGCCTTGCTGGTTTTTGACACTTCAGAATCAGCAACTCTTTGTAAGCCCAAATACTTGAAATTTGTTGAGAAGATTGCTTGAAGTCTTTGTGAGAATCAACTTGCTGAAGACTCCCTCTGACTATTTATATCAACCCTTCTGTAGACAATTTGAAGTGACCACTGAAGAAGAAAAACCCGCTATTCCATACTTGAAACTGAAGTCAACTTCCTTACATTTGTATCTTAAGCTTGCACCTAATGATGGAAGAACGGTGTAGAGAATTTATGCTTCAAGCAAATCTCTAAGTACTCACTACCCAAACAAAGTATGAGACATTAACACCTCTTGCGATTATCCACACCGTCATATGCGTGTGACACTGAGTAAAACAAAGTAACTCCTAATTGTGATAGTTAACCAGGTCTTCAACCATCCACCTCGACTGCTGGTAACTAGATAAACCAAGTCTTCAACTCAAATTCTTAAGCCCGAGCAAGTTATCGAATAAGAACACGCCTTTGTGAAAGTCAACTTCAATCTCAAAAAAGTGATAAATGATTAACTCCGAAGTAATCACCTTGTGTCAAATGTCCAACAATAGTCAATATCAACGTCTCGAGTAGTCACTGCTAAAGAATATGAGCAAGTCTAATTGGGAATTGAATCTGACTTATAACTTTCTCCCAATTAGTGCTCTCCCCTAAACCGACAATCTGTTTGATAAAGGCCCAAATTAAGAAGAAGTCTTTAGATCGTTAAATGCAACTCGTCTTTAGTCTTCTAACATGTAGCAGAAAATGTAGAACAGACTGTAGACTCGACCTTCTTCAAGATTGTTCAGTTGGGGAATAGATCGTTAACATCTTCAACTCACACCAAAAAGACATCCCACCAAAAAGCATCCCAATTAACTTACATCTTGCAAATCCCCTTAACTAAAATCTCTCTCAATCAAACAAGAACAGAAAGATGTTCATCAAGGAAATCAGCAATCAGGCCGCAACGAACACACAAGATGGTAACACCAAACCACCAATCACATCAAACAAGAACAGAGAGATTGTTCAGAATCATCATGTTGATGTATACGTGAAGCATTAACCGGAAGCACTTTGTCGATAAACTCATCAATCCGAGTGAAGATGTCAACCAACGGCTCTTAGAAGAGAAAAACTCCATGTGAAGATGACCCGATAAGAAGAAGCTCGGTTCTTACATGAGTTTGGAGCCGTATGACCATTTATATTCTCAAATATCAATCAACAATGCAAAATTCACACTTCTTCTCCCCCTCAAGAATTGCATACGGAGTTGCCATTCTTGACTAAATAAGTGAAAATCATCCGAATGTTCCATTCACACTTCTCTCCCGCAAAATCAACACATGATGTCTCCATCTTCATTATAATCGAGCAAGTGGAATGAGAAAACAATCAGTGGTAGCCCGGTTCACTTGATGACTGAAGCGCATGGAAAAAGTATGAAGCATGTTGATGAGAATGGTCATAATAAGAAGATTTCTCTTCTTCAGAAGATAAAGCGCACTGAAGCGTACACTTTTCTTTTCTTTAGAGAACGAGGCCTGAACTGATGTGAACAGACGTCATAAGAAGATTTCTCTTCTTCATAAGATAAAGCGCACTGAAACGTACACTTTTTTTTTCTTTAGAGAACGAGGCCTGAACTGATGTGAACAGACGTCATAATCTCTCTCTTTTCAGCTCTCTTAGCAAAACATGTAATCAACCCATTATCATTCAGTAGGCTCTTTGTAGTGACAGCTGATGGAGATAACCCAATATGATGAATTTGACCCTGAAGTAAAATACCCTGAACTCGTGACTTAAACTTGCACATATGTAACAAAGATCGGTGCCGAGACTTCATGCCCATTTGAATCTCTAAGTACTCTATACTCTTCAACCAACCAACCATCGAGTATAAGACGTATATCACCTCTTGAAAATCCACAATTGAATGTGACACTGAGCACTACAACGTAACTCCTTTAAGTGATAGTTATTTTGAGGTGATAAGAGCCCAATTCCCCCAAGTGGTAAAAGAAAAGGTAAAAGTCACCCAACAATAACTAGATTTCAAGTCTTTATTTTTGATAATAAGCTTGAACAAGGATCTCGAAGTATCTTCATCCAACCATCCCCGATACCTTCAGATACTAAGTGCACTCGCCCGTGATATTTCACTTCAACCTCAAATAAATAATACTGAATTAACGCCGTTGTCACATCTTCTGAACTGCTCAAATCTAGCCTTCTTTGACATTTAAATGAACTTTGATAATGGTATCATCCCGACCATGGTTAAAAGCACATAACCCCGTAAAACCATGTAATAACCAAACTGCCACGAAGATAACCCAAACACACATCCAATTCATGAAGTACACCCTTTTATCCCTTCTTTGAAGTAGAAACCGTAGCACCAGCATCAGACAAGATCCAGAATTACACTTTCTCTTCTCCAAGATGGTTCCATCATTACGGGATTTTACAACTCTATGATTTAAACTGAGAAATAGTCCTTTCGCAGGATTTTACAAAACCAAGAATAAACCGTAAGATAGATCCGGAAATGCACTTTACTAATACCAGGATATTTCCATTGTTACGGGATTTTACAAGTCTATGATTTAAACCGAGAAATAGGTTCTTTCGCGGGATTTTACAAAAATCAAGACAAAACCGTAAACAATGTCAGCTTGAATGTGTTATGACAACTTTGGTTTCGGTGAATATCTGTTTTAGGGGAACATGCAGCGGTTCATCAACGGTTTATTATCCAACATCAACACCATTATCCTCAACCATCCATCATTCACTTTGGTAAACTCATCATTCACGCATTCTGTAGGCTAATGTAGTGACAACATGGAGAAGTAAACCCAATATACCAAACTTGATCATGAAGTAGAATTTCCCAGATTTGTTACTTAAACTTGTACTAATCCTCGTGAACAAGAAACGGTGTACCCAATGTACAAAACCTCTTGACATTCTCAACTGAGTGAGACACCGAAGTGATAGCTACGTTGTGAGTTAAGTGAGAAAGAATCACAAACGCAACTAATTAGCCAAGTCTTTATCACGCTCAATAAACACCCAAACAAGTCATCTTCGCAGAATGGTAGAAGGAAAGAAGACGAAATAAGTAAACGAGCCCGAA